>APFE030658967.1:142468-166100 GCA_000404065.3 Pinus taeda
CTATAATTAAGGAAACTGAAAAGCTGAAAGAAACAATGGTGGGGGTCCAAGTGGACTTGGCGGGTGGCCACCAATATCCACTTGGATCACCTAGTATCTTTTACAAGTATGATTGTCCTTTTATCCTCTGCCTTGGATTTACTGGATTCTCCTTCATAGCATAACCCAGTCTTAATGAGTGAGCCCTTTGAGCATTTAATATCTCATCCAGTTTTTTAGACCCTTTTATCTGTGGAATATTCATGTTTAGTTCAGTTAAAGCCTTCTCTAGATTTTTCTTTAGACTTACCACCTCTTCCTCCAACCTTTCACACTCCTGGATTTTCTCTTTTGCTTCATTAAAATTCCTTCCACCTTCTTTGATTCTTCAAGTTCAACTTTCAACTTCATAATTTCTTTTGAATTTGGTTCTTCCTTTACATATTTCAATATGATCTCTTTCTTCTTTATGTTCTTTAGTTTAAGCCTTTCTATTTCATCTAAGGCATTGATTAACTCCCCCTCAAGGTATACCTCACCTTCCTCTTCTTCTTCATATTCTTGGTAATCCTTTTCAAGTTCTTCCAAGGCCATCAACATGAATTGGTTGGTTCCATATTCACTAGAGGATTCATTGGAACTTTCAGATCCACTGCTATCTTCTTGAGCATATAAATTTTTCCTTTTGAATTTTCTCTCTTTCTGCATTTTGTTAGACTTGTTCTTCTCTTTCCCTTTAGGCTAGTTTTCCACTTTCTTATAAGGACATTTTGATGCATAATTTCCCACTCTTCCATAGTTAAAACACGTAAATGGAAGTTTTCCTTTGTACTTACCTGTGCCTTTCTTCAACCTTTTGACAAATTTTTCTTTTTTCTTGATCAAAACCTGAGCATGAACCCTCATTTTCTTCTATGGGCTTATCTACCTTGAAAGCTTCCTCTCTATTGACTTCCTTCCCTTTTGGAATTCTCATCTCATATGTTGTCAAAGAGCCATGTAGTTCATCTATGTTCAAAGTCTCAAAGTTTGTTGTTTCTTCTATAGCTAAAACCTTAGGATTGAATTTAGAAGGTAATTACCTCAATATTTTCTAAACTATTAGACTTTCTTTGATTGTTTCTCCTAGAACCAACATGATATTTACAGCTTCATCAACTCTTAAAAATAATTGAGCTATATCTTCATATTCATTCATTTTTAGGGTCTCAAATTGCGTTCTATATACTTGTAATTTGGCCATCTCCACCTTTTTATCTCCTTCATAAATATTTTCTAATTTAACCCATATATCTTTAGCTGTCACAAAATGCATTATTTTGATAAGTTCAGACTCACATAGACCACTTAGAAGTGCATTAATAGCTTTTGCATTATCTATAAGGTTCAGTTTGACATCTTTGTCACTAGTTGTTTCCTTTTTTTCTTCATACCCTATGATGACAATAACTCAGACTTCTACTCCTAGAGACATTAAATATGTCTTCATTCTCACTTTCCAGAAGGCATAGTTTTTACCAGTAAATAGAGGGACTTTATTTGTTGAGCATCCTTCTTGGCTATCCATTTCACTAACTTAGGACCTCCTTCCAATTGTTAGACTACTATTGAAGGAGCCTTGCTCTGATACCAATTGATATTTATGACTGGGAATTACTGAGAGGGGGAAGGGGGGGGGGGGGGATGAGTCTGTAATTCAAGATTATTTGCTTTTTCTCAACTTAATTTTCTTCTTATGAAGATAATGGTTTATGTTCGTGCTCAGTTATTATTGAATTCCTTTTGCAAGTGTCAAAGAGAGAAATTTGCATATTTATTTATCAAGAATTAAAAAACATTCACACAACAATCAAGAAAAAACACATGAAGACACCAGATATAAGTGGAAACCCCGAAGGGATAAAACCACAAATTTTAGTATGAAAGTGATGTGAAGGCAAGCTGCTACTCCTTATTACATCATATTTTTGTAGGCTCCAACCTATAAGAGACTCCTACCTCAAAGGAAACTCCAACTCCCATAAGTTTTCTGCAGGCTACAACCCACAAGAGGCTCCTACCTCAACATGATACAATATGTTCCTTTTCAAGCTACAACATAAAAAGTGAAAAAATTATCTCAATCACGACATCATGTCACAGATGCTGGTTACCTCATTTACAGTTCTACTGTCAAGTCTACTGTTGTACTGCTTCTCCTTTTCACTTTGTATCTCTTTTCTTGTTGCTCATAAACTTTCTTATGCAAATTGTTTCTTTGCTAAAAAAACATCCTTTTACCATTCCACATTGTATATTTTTATAAGCAAGCCATCTTGGTTGTTTGTATTCTCTGCAAGAATGTGAAATGGAACATTGTCTCTTGGACTTCCAAAAACTGCTCACATGCTTATCTCTTCACTTTCAGTTCTGAAAAATAATAATTTGTAATATAAAATAGATTTGAATTAAAACAACTCAATCGGTAATGATTACAAGAGACAAATCAATTTTTTTTATTGTATACATTTTCTGTTTGGTAAAACATATATATATTTCATATTTTGTAATGTACCATTTTAACAATTTTTAACCTTCATTTTAAACCTTTGCATTCACATTTAAATTTCAGCCTTTGCACTTCACATTTAATGTTTAGCCTTTGCACTTCACATCAGTTTCAACCTTTTTCATTCAAGCTCACCAATCCAACATTTAACATTTAGCTCACTAATCCAACATTCAATATTCAATATGAATTATCGCCAATGCGGTTAATGACATCAATGCCAATATTACCAACAATCGACGAGTAAGAAGAATGAAAAATGGGATCATTCATTAGTTGGGTTAAATCTGGAAATTCAAGGGTTGCTACAAACGACAACATCTTGTTAAATTTCAATGGAGGGTATCGTGGGCATGATGGAATGGGTTGAGCAATAGGTATTTGCGTTCCGGGATAAGGAGGATTTTGGTAACCAACATAAACATACCCATATTGTATGGTTCTGTGATAACCTTGAAAATGCTGAAATGGTTGTGTTTGAATATGTTAGCCTCGATATAGTATTTGAGGAACAACAGTTTGACCAACAAGCATTTGAGGAATTACTGGGCCATACCATATATAGGTTTACCTAGAATTTGAGGAATATAATGGCCAAGTGGTGGATTTTGTGAGACACCCTGAAGAAGCTGGGTAAGTGGGATTTGAGAGATCCTAGATACTGTTGGAATAGGTTGTGTTTGATGTACATCCTAGTCAGGTTGACTCATTTGAGACAAAACTTGGGAAAATTGAGGCATAGATCTAATAGGTTGACAAGTAGGAACTTGGGGTGTGACCGAGACAGGTTGAGTAATAGGAAGTTGATTCAAAACCAAACCAGGTTCCATACGCAATGTGCGATTCCAACTATTGGAAACCATTCCCAGAAAAGGAGGGCTCAAATAGGAAGGAACACCAAATTGTGAAATTTGATTAGGAGATGGGGACATAGGAACAACAGGTTGCCCCCTTGCTTGGGAATAAGGATAATATGGAGGTACTTTCACCCCAGGACAAGGTTACCCTATATAGGATGGAGTAGACTGTTGTATATGTCCTAATCCACTAACAAATTAACCATTTTACTGCTCCAAAGAAGTTTGGGGCGCAATTAGTTGAATGGGTTGTGAGGCGTTCATAAAAGAAGTACTATATAACATTCCAGATAAGGATGACAAGGGAGAGGTCCATGGACTAGTCGACGCACCAGAAAAGGTTCCAGATAATGATTGGTAGCTAGGTGGTATTGAAGGACCACCATACAAGTGTGTTTCTGGTGAAGTCAAAAACATGGAAGTAGTGACAACTTTGGTTGACTCACTCATGATAGTAGATAAATGTTGAGAAACTTTCGCTGAGTCAGTCATGGTTAAACTTCCTAAAGTAGTTTGTCGAGGGAAACTCAAAGGTGAGTTGAGATGGGGAGTACTAGACAAATGATATTGTATCGGAGTACAGGGAGTAGGGAAAGGATGAGCTTGATAAAGATGAGTCCCTATTAAATGGACAAGAGAGGAAGGTCAAGGCTCTTCTTGAGTAATTTCCTCAATACTATAAATACCAAGTGGAAGTTGTTCTCTGTCAGGCCTGAGATATATGGGTTGTGGTTGAGTCAAATGCTGAGGAGGAGAGGAAGAAGGCCCTGAAGTAACATGTTTAGTTAACTAAGGTTCCTCAGGTTGTATAACCTCATATTGTAATGTGTATGAATCAAGAAATTCAGGATTAAAGCCCTTAGGTAATGAATTTTCAATGGCTTCAGTTTCGACTGTGTCAGACTCACCAGCTAGTAAAGTGGGGATTTTGGGTTCAATACTTATGGGAAGGGACAATTCTAGTTGGTTAATTTTGGATATAGTTCCAGGAGGGGTAGCTTATTTTGCATCTTTTTGTTCTTTCGATGACCAGGTGTTTCCTTTGTAGGTCGAGGAGGAAATATTTTCATCCTACGCGAACGACAGGGTTATTGAGGTTGCTATTCCATGATGGTTTAATAAATTTTAGAAATTAACAACAAAAAATAAATCAAAAGGGGTAAATAGGAAAAAGGGTTTACTAAGTCATTGTGAATTGTGAAATACTATTTCCAGTACATGCATATAATCTCCTCGAATGTTGTGTTCAATGTATCACAATATACAAGGTGTCCGACTCAGTTACCTGTGGTGGGATAACAACCTATATGGGACTTCCAAAATATACCTAGAGGTACGTGGAAGCGTAGTCCATGGTAGTGTTGTCTAATGTGTCTTGTACGATAGGAAGCATTTCGATATACTTTTCATACGTGGAGCATCATCCGATATACCCGAAGGTACATGGAGAACGATCTCATATACTTAAATACATGGAATAGCGACTACCCCCATAATGTAACACATAAAAAGAATGACAACTACTATGTTTAAAGACGTTGAAACACATTTCTAGCCTAGACATCTATGCTTTTCGTTAATGTTACAAATGCTCCTTAGGTTGATTCAATAAATTTTAGAGTTGACCTTTGATTATGTTTTAGTTTCAAGGCTCACCATGAGTTCACTTTAATTCCCTACAATGCAATCTAACATGATAATAAAAACTCTTTTATTTTCAATGAAAATATATCTACGAGAGGGAGGAAACAAATACTAATGCAGCAAACAAAGATTCCTAAGTAAATATTTTAATGCAACTGTTCCAATTTAAATTCAAAACCCTATATGATGCAAATAATTAAAATTTTTCTTTTTTTCCTCTTAATTTTAAAATGCAATGAAAACTAAGATGTAGCTAGGTTACTGATAAGAGAAAACACACAGAATATTAATATAATACAAATTTATTCAAGTCAATCAACAATCAAGCAAAATGTTTACAAAAGACCTAATTGATAAGAAAATAGAAAAATCTAAAGAAATTCTCATCAAAGGCTAACAAAATCAAAATCAAACATAATGAGGGATTTTCAGAGACAGAGACAAACTTAGAGACTTAAGGAAAACTTTCTAGACCAAATCAAAATGAGGATCAAGGAAAAGGAAGATCAATTTTTGCATCCTACAGGATAAAGCAGGTGCAAAACATGAACCAATGCACTGCAGGGAAGGTACATAGAAAAACAGATGCGTTGGGGCGCTCTGTCTCAAAATAGAGAATGCGTTGGGGCTATTTTGGTAAAAAAATGACACAAGAAACCCTACCAAGATAAAAAAGAAAAATATTGTATTTTCCTAAAGTCAATCACTGTCTAAATAAATCAATTAAGGTCACTTTGAGAGGTGAAAAGATGTTAAGGTCAAGGAAGCCACTAAAGGAAATATTGTCCCCAATGGAGTCACCAATTTGCTATAAGGAATTTTCACTTTTGCGGACAAAAGTGAATTCCCTAGATCTAGTGGTATGATGTAGAACAACAGAGGGCAAAAAGAATCAATGTCTTCCTTAAAGAGACTAGAATACGAAAAACAGACCTACCTAGAATCTGCAGTAATTCCTCCTCTTCTCTTTGCTTGTAAGCTCCAAGCCTAACTCCATGTGCTATAAATGTAACCTGCAACAATGACTAAAACAAAGTAAAGGAACTAAAATATCCACATAGAATAATCTAATATCTTTATTCAATGTTTCAACATGGCATTGAAATACAAGAGCATAAGAATAATGCGAGTATAGGAAAACATGATGATTTTTGTATTAATGAATAAAGGAGAGAGTTACGACCATATATAGAAGCTCGCTTTGTAGATGTATCCCCAATTGAATTGTCCTTCCTTGTCACAAAGCAAACCTTCACACTCAACCCTATTGCAAATGGATGATGATTCCTTAAGCTCAGAGCAGTGGCATGAGGGAACTATCAATCTAAAAAATCCAATCCAAACTCTATGGGAGGCATTACATTTATAGGGTGAAAATGATAGATTAAGATTTACCAATCTAGGCTTGAGATCCACATATGAGGGAGGATAATCTCAAGGGATAATAGATAAGGTATCCAAGATAGGATCAGATAGGAATTCTAGATCTTTATCCATGGTAAATGGTTAAAAGCACCTTAGAATATTCTGGAAGGAGAAGATTAAAAAATATTTTTTATTTTTCCCGAAATTCTAAAATCAGCGCACCTGCAGAATGGAGCAACCTGTGTTTATCAATGTTATTTCTCTGGTATGCAACTTGCACCCAATGTAGGTGTTTAGTTAAGAAGGGTATGTTGGGGCTAAAAGCATGGATTTGTAGCAGATAGGCCCAAAAACTTAGAAAGTTTTGGAGAAAGGATGCCTAGGGCTTTGCAAAGGGATTATGACAAAGTGTTCTTGGATGTTGATTGATCTGATTTTCAAGCCTTTCGGGCTGATGTGAAAAAATGGCATGTAACAAAGAATGTGAAGAAACCAAGGCACCCTACACACTTCCACCTTATCTTCCTGAAATATTGATCATTTAGGAAATTGGTTACCAAACAATTTTGCATGGTTTTAACTTGCCTCATTAAGCATCAAAATAAACTTTGTCCTCCATATCCATTGTTCTTAGGCCTGTATGAGATATGTGATTCATCTTCGGCCAAAATGGGAGGAGAAATATGGATAAATATCATTTTCCCTTGGAGAGGTATCAAATGAATGATCACCTCAACATTAATGGAAGGCATAATACTAACTTAAGGATTATGTTAACATGAAAAAAAAATGAAATTAAAGAGCCAAAGAGAAGATCCATTATTTTTAATAAAGTGTGAAACATTCAATAGATACAAAGTAGTGAAAAAAAAAGAGGAGATTAAAAAATTCTATAGAAAGGTAAATCATACAACAAAAGAAAAGAGATAGAAAATAAAATATTAGCAGCTCTATAAAAGGATTAAATAGATGTTGAGGTTACGAAACAAGTAGAGGCATGGGCTGAAGCAACAAACAGAGAACAAACATTGATGAAAGAAGTTGAATAAAAATCCAAAGCTAATGTTGAAGCCAAAAAGAAAATGGATGTCAAAGAGGAGAAGAAACAAGAGATTGAGGAAAGAAGGAAAAGAAAAGTAGATGAGAAAGTTGAACTTGATGCAGACGTTGAAAAAATAGCAAATGAAGAAGAATATAGGAAAATAAGTTGAAGTTGAAACACAAGAACAGAGGAAAATAGAAGAAGAATAAAATAAAAAGACTCAAGATGATATTTAGGTAAAAATGGAAGAAAAGAAGAAAAAGAGAGAAGGAAACTGAGAATAATATAATGGAGGTAATGCTAAAACTACGGATCAATGATCAATGGAAGGGGTGTTCACTCATCACCATTTTTCCAATACTTGGATTGAATAATGGTCATTGTAGGATAAGGATCTTTTCCTATGCCCATTAATGAAGTGGCCAACCTTAAAATGATTACATTTTATAGAAAGAGAAAGCAAGTCAGGAGACAAACTTAAAAATGCAACACAAAAAATTGATATTGACAAGGAATTAGTGCTTACTACTAAATTTATAGTACTAGATACTAATAATTGGGCCTTAGATTGATTACTTCAACTAACCTTGCAATTACACAAGTAATTATTCGTGAAGACAAAAAAATGGAGTATACGGAAAAAATTGCATTGCCAAATAATCTAATGGGCTTTTATAAATCCAATTAATATGATCTCTCAACATTTATTGATTATGCTTTTAGAATCTAGAATCAATTGAATGTTATTCAAAGAAAATTATATGAAATAGCTTACTACTTATAGGTTCAAGGCTATTACATTTAATATATTAAAAATCATATCCAAGCCTAGAAACTTTCATATGAATGGTTACATTTACAGTGTAACAATATAATGAGACAATAAACATAAGGAAAACCCATCCAATAATTTCCAAATTCAATGAGAAAGATTTGTGGGTGATGGAATATGGTCTCAGATACTAGGGAGATTCATCCTAGAATCCTCTTAAAGGAGTTTGTTTGATAATTTCCATCTCCCATCCTTTGGATCAAAAGATGATTTCTTTCAAGTGGTTGAGGTACTAAAGTGGTTAAGGATAACATTCAAATAAAGATGTTTATCATTTGTTCTCTTCCATCTATTAATGATACATATATCAAAATATGCATGGAGGTTCCTACTAGAGGTTTCACTTTGATCAAAACTTTATTACCCAAGCTTGAACAAATTGAGAAAAAGATAAGTCAAATATGATTCTTATAAGGCACCCTTTTAGACAACACCACTTTCCTCAAAGCTTTATTCTTGATAAATCTTTGGAAGCTTGGAAAGTATCACTTGAAAAATATAAAAAGGAAAAAGAACAAGCATCTTCTAGCCAAATGGATGATATAAAAAAAATGGGGAAATTGAAGTGTTTTGTCTCATCTTTTCTTTTGTCAAAATAAAATAGATGCTGTAAAGAAGGGGATTTTTCTTGAGATTGTAAACTATTCCAAGATTAATTAAGAAACCAAAATCAACCATTTTTGGATACTTGTTCCTATTGTTTTCTCTTGTTAGAGACTATTCCTTTTCTTGCTATACTAGAATGGGTGTAAGAATGTTTGCTTTTGTTGTAGACTAGTTTCATGCAACTATAATTTATTATTGTTGTTATTATTCCATGGCTGCAAAATTGTGAATATGAAATTATAATTGGTAATTATAATGTAGGCTAAAATTTATTTACTCTTGGTTATTTAGAGATCTCAATCATTAATATTTGATAAACTACTTCATCTAATAATGGTTAAAATGACTATTGATTTCATAATGAAATTCTAGTAATTCATTCTTGAGAAATTTTATATCTTACCAAGAAAAATATAATTGGGCCTTAGCTTTGAGTAAACTTCGTAAGCTTCACAAAGGATATTTTTCCACATCAACACATAATTTTAGCATAAGATCTTGTAACACTTCTTTCTTCACAACCTTATATAGGAATGCAGTGGTGTTAAAACTTGAAAAAAATGCATCTATTAGTAAAGGATGTTATCTCGAGCAAAAACAGGGCCAATAGAGCTTGGAAATTTTCATTCAACGAGAGCCTTGTACCTTTTTGTCCTCTCCCACAATTCCTATGTGGCCGCATTGAAAACATATATTTATTTATTAATATGTTTCCCGGTATTTGTTGACATTGTCAAAGGGTAAATTTGCATTGTTGATTACTTCAAATCAAAGAAAAAGTGTACTCCATGTGGGTGTTAGAGAGGTTGTGTGGTTGGGGTGCACTATACTACCAAGTTTCATGAAATCCCCATGAATTCAAAGTCTCCAAACTATCCGGGTATTACCTCTTTCTTCATTTCATGTGATCCTTATAAAGGTTTGGTAGCCATATGTCTTTTCATGAATGCATATGGTCTAGATTAGCCTTGATGTGAAAGTGTGAGAGAGAAAAATCATGTCATTGATTTCCTTTGGTAAGATAACATGCAGGTCTTTGAGAGATGTCAAAAGACATTTCACATTGGGGAACACATTGTCGCTACATATTCCCATTGTTAAATGTGTGACTATTTAGAAACCTTTTTGTGCCTATTACCAACATCGTCAAGTGTCATATGTGCACTATGAATGGGTTCCTCTATCACATGCTAATAACAAATATGATACAATTTGATCAAATTAAGTTCCTCATTGTTGATCTAAGTTGATCTAACCATATGTGGACCTTGGAAGGGTTTCATGCTTCTTATTATAGTATGGAATGTGTTTATTGTTGAAGAATTTAGGGCGCACATAATTAAGGTGGTCCTTCTTTAACATGATAACAATTTCTGAAGTATTTATACAACTTGTCTTAGATTGATGTTTCATTCATTATTAGTATGTGTGTTTACTTCATCAAACCACTACCAAAAACAAAAGAGACAAGAACACAAATATTTGGCTTTCTCCTAGGGCCAAAACCTCTCCCTCTTGTAGAGGAAAACCCACGCAAAATTCTTCTTATAGATATTCCACTGATGAATACCAAGACCATGACCCTTGACACAATCTGCCTCTCCAGGACCAAGACATCATTCCTCTTTCTTTAGCACTGCTAATATCATCATCTTCCTGCTCCTCTAACATAATTGCATCACCATGAACTTCATTGCTATAGCAATATCATTAAATGTATCATTGCTACACCATGGTTGCCTTTAAGATCTCTGCACCATAAATACCACGACAACACTTCATTATATTGCTTCTTTCATTATACTTAGGCTATAATAATCATGTTAGTACTCCTTGTGATCCTTGTCATTTTGACTGCCTTTGAGATCATATTCATGTCGAGATCACTAGATCCGAATACAATGGAGATTATTGAGATGGTATATCTCCTTTTTCAGGGATGCCGAAAATCATTGTCATCACTCAAACATACTTCATTAATCTGGTTATGCCGAGACAGTAATATATATGAAACAGATATAACATTCAACATGACCTTCATTGATTCGAGAGAGTAGATCCATCACTACTCCCTTTGAGTATACCGAGACTGCAAGTCTAGATTTGATTGTCACTGCTTAGATTGCAGTAGACACAGTCATCACTGAAATTCTCTTCAACGAGATTATATGTCGAGACTGAGATAGTATCTTTAGGATCACTGTGATCTCTATTAGGCCGAGAATATGATTAGCCCAGACTTCATGCTAAAACTACATCCTCATACAAGATCTTCTCTGCTTCATCTATCCGAGATTTGCACCTACAATTTGAGAATGTATTTAGCTCAGAACTTGCCTCACTGCTGTGTCCTCATTGAAGTCATTACTTCTCCATACAGTTTAGATTATAACTTCACCTGAAACCCAAACAAGGTGCAGTTAAACCCTACTATGGCTATGCTCCTATATGTGAAATTTCAGAGGCAAAACGATTTTTTTTTGGTGTATTTTCGTAGACCCTAGATGGGTATTTATAACTGGTATGTCGATATATGCAAGCTGAAATGAACTCATGAACTATCGTGACTATTGTATTGAGCCGAAATTACTTCCATTTATTTAATTTAATTAATTTTCAAGCCGACATGAACATATTTTCATAATATTGCTTGTAGAATTTGGCATGCTTGCATTAGGAGGATCGTTCTTGGTCTTGGAGGGTTGTTACATTTAGTTGAAGATTTGTATACATTTACATAGGCTCTTAAAGATCTTTTACACATGGCATGACTCTTTAACATAATAATAAATCCTAAAGACATCAAGAAGAAGTCTTTCACCTAGTGACACTTCTTGCTTATGAAACCCATGTATCAAGGCATACAAAAATAATTTATTTCCTTTTATTACATCATTTACAAAGATAATGTATTTATGAAAATCGAACCTTGTTACACTTTCTTCAAGACTCCCTCTTAACAAGGGAGGTATTCATAATGATACTTGGTCATCCTCAATCTGAAGAATTTCTCATAAGAAGAATCAGATTTGCAATCCATTTGTTATAGCATCACTTCAACCAACATTGTTTTCATTTAGCAAGGCCTTGACTAACAACTCCATCTCTCACTTAGATCAGAGCACAACGTTAGCGAGACCAATGATTGATAAAAACATATCATCATTGTCTCTCTTAGGGTCATACCCACCTAGGTGTTCTCAGAGTATGCCTTACTAGGACTATTCTCATCTTGGGTTCCTAACCCTCAAGAATATTGGTCCTCTTGCCCACTCTTATCTTGGATGCCCTACCACATCCTCAAAGAGTGTTAGATGCCAGATGATTACACAATCCTTCATTCTTCATTCCAAACTAAATACAAGAATGTTGTGTCTAACTCTCCCTCTTAACTAGGGACGAGTTCCAAGTTTCTCTTCACTCAGAAACTTGCTCGAGTTCCTTTACTCATAGGGAACCTCCCAGAGCTCCCTATTACCTGAGGATTCTATCATCAATGCTTTTTAGGGTCTTCTAGTTGAATGACGATCCAAGACTTAGATGTCATTAATTTCTTCACATGTAGGGTTCATCCATCCATCACTTTCCTTCGTCATGTCATTCCTTCTTTCTCGGAAAGTATCCTCCTTGGCTTTGCATCTAGGGCTTCCTTCATAAGGCCATCTATCTTCACCTTTTCTTCAATGGTGATTTACAAGGTACATAGTTGTGACATCATTCAAAACTCTCCTTACCTTGGCCCTGGACACATACCCATAATTTTCCAAGAGGTCAGACACCAAAAACAAATCAAACGTTACCTTTTTGGTGATAGCATTTTCCAGTGACATGTTCTTGTAGGTATCAATCATCCCACATATATGTTGACACATATCCCAACGTTATCTATTGTCAAGGGCCTTCATATTTTTAGACTTCCATCAGAGTCTTCTCATTATTCCGAGAGATCTCCTGGCCAAGACTTCCTGATCCTATCGATGTTGATTACCTTAATCATGGTTGCATGTTTCATGATCTCTTTCACCCTCATGTATTTCATGATCTCTTTCACCCTCATGTACTTCATATGAGGACATATTATGTTGATTTCATCTAGTTTGACTTATGCTTTCTGCATCCTTTCATAGGAGGAGATCCTTTCCATTTTGATCATGTTCAATTTATCTGCAACCATATATCATTACATTATGATATCAAATACAAATACAAATACAAGCATACTTACTTCATTTTCCCTTCAGATTACTTTCAACAACTTTCTTGATTAATGGATCTTCAATCCCTTGATCTGCTTTACTATGTCATCAGTCCTTCATCTCATGATTTTCATAAGTTGGAATTTCGGATGAAGCACTTGCAGCCTGTCCAGTCTTAGGGGATCCTCCACTAAGATTTCCATCCGAGAATATTCAAGATATGGTATATCCCCATATGACAAATACTTTCTTTGTCCTGGATGACTCCTTCCTTTTCTTTAATGTACAATGAGATTCCCAAGATCTATGTCCTTCATGATTCCCATATGAGCTCTTGGTTCCATGATGCCATGAGGCATATTCTTACCATAGTCATATCTCTAAGGACATCTGATAGGACCCTCTTGTGAGAGAGACATCATCTCATTCATAGTAGAGATCTGCTACCCTTTCTTCCCTTTTTCCTTTTCTTCAGCTCCTCCATAGTACTATTCTGTCTTGTCAACTTTTCCTTTGCACATAGTTGAGTCCCTTCAACTTACCTTTCTCAATAGGGACCAAAAACTGTTGATTAAGGTGACCTTATTGTTTATAGACATTTGTTACCTTGTTCATTCTTTGGCACCTACTGCACTTCAGAGAGTATATGCTCTAGCATTTCATGTATCCTTCTTATGTTTCCTTATATGCTCTAGCATTTCATGTATCCTTCTTATGTTTCCTTTCTTACTTTATAGAACCTTAAGATTTCTCATGAATTCAAAGGAGACCTTGTTGTGGTGACTTCACTTCTTCATAAGGATTCTGTCAATCCTTCTTATTTTCTACAAAGAATTTAGATAACCCATCTATCCTAAAGATCTCATTGCAATTATGAAGTCAATGAACATACTTGATTGTAGAATGAAAATATTCTTACTTGATATGTGAAGATGAGATCTTCACCTTGATCATGTTGGCTGTTGTTGAGGTAGACGTACTGATGCTTCCTCCAAATTGGATCCTTCAAGTCTTCAAATTGATTGACTTGAATATCGGATCCTTGCAACATTTATTTGAGGTTTCTTTCCATGATGTAGAGATCCATCACTTAGTGTTATTATGACCGTGGCAACGAATTCCTTCATTTTGCATCGAGTACTATACATATACACTCTCATATATGCCTTTGAATCAAGTTCCCCCTAAGATCTGATATCTTAAGACTTTGTTCTTTATAGAGAAGTATCCAAACTAAGATACTGAGATGTTTTGGATGATCTTGTCAAAGACTGTTGTTACCTACCCTGAGATTTGACGACTATTGACATCTGAAACTCTTGCTATTGTGGACTGATCTCTAATCTAGGGTTTGATCATGACTAAGGTTTTATTTTCCATCCTTGATCTTGCCAGAATCTTGATTCTTGAATGTCTTTTTTCTTCCCTTTCTTTGAATGTTGAAACCGACCCCTTTGATACCATGTTGAAGAATATAGGGCACACATAATTAAGGTGATTCTTCTTTAACATGATAATCATTTCTGAATTGTTTATACAATCTATCTTATATTGATGTTTCATTCATTATTAGTATGTGTGTTTACTTCATCAAACTGCTACCAAAAGAGACAAGAACACAAATATTTGGATTTATACCAGGCCCAAAACCTCTCCCTCTTGGAGAGGAAAACCCACAAAAAATTCTTCTTATAGAGATTCCATTGATGAATACCAAGACCATGACCCTTGACACAATCTGCCTCTCCAATAACAAGACATCAATCTTGTTTCTTGAACACCGCTGAGATCATCATCTTGCTTCTCCTCTAACATCATTGCATCACTAAGAAAACCATTGTTGTAGCAATATCATTACGTGTATCGTTGGTACACCATGGTTGCCTCTAAGACCTATGCACCATAAAGACCACGACAACACTTCACTGTAATTCTTCTTTCATTATGCTTAGATTGTAATAATCATGTTAGTACTTCTTGTGATCCTTGTCATTGTGACTGCCTTTGAGATCATATTCATGTCGAGATCACTAGATCCGAATACAATGGAGACTATTGAGATGGTATGTATCCTTTTTCATGGATGAAGAGAATCACTGTCATCACCAAAACATACTTAATTAATCTGGTTATGCCGAGGCAATAATATATATGAAAAAAAGATAACATTCAACATGACCTTCGTTGGTTCGAGAGAGTATATCCATCACTACTCCCTTTGAGTATACTAGGACTACAACTCTTGATTTGATTGCCACTGCTTAGATTGCAATAGACACAGTCATCACTGAAATTCTCTTCAATGAGATTATATGCTGAGACTGAGAAGATATCTTTGGGATCACTATGATCTCTATTAGCCTGAGAATATGATTAGCCCAGACTTCATGCCAAATCTGCATCCTCATCTGAGATCTTCTCTGCTCCATCTATATGAGATTTGCACTTGCAATTTGAGAATTTATTTAGCCCAGAACTTGCCTCATTGTTGTGTCCTCATCGAAGTCATTACTATTCCATACAACCAATATTATAATTGCACCTAAAACCCAAACAAGGTGTAGTCAAACCCTACTGTGGCTATGCTCCTATATGAGAAATTTCAAAGGCAAAACGATTTTTTTTTTGGGTGTATATTCGGTGACCCTAGATGGGTATTTATAGTGGTTATGTCCATATATGCAAGCCGACATGAACTCATGAACTGTCATGACTATTCTATTGAGCCGAGGTTACTTCCATTTATTTAATTTAATTCATTTTCAAGATGACATGAAGATCTCTTCATTATTATGGTTGCAGACTTCGATGTGCTTGCATTAGGAGGATTGTTCTTGGTCTTGGAGGGCCGTTACATTCAGTTGAATATTTGCATACATTTACATAGGCTCTTAAAGAGATTTTACACATGACATGAATCTTTGACATAATAATAAATCCTAAAGACATCAAGAATAAGTCTTTCACCTAGTGACAATTCTTGCTCATGAAACCCATGTAGCAAGGCATACAAAATAATTTATTTCTTACATCATTTACAAAGATCATGTAATTATGTAAACCGAACCTATTTACACTTTCTTCAACATTTGTGCCACATGTCCACATTCATTTGGGGGAGAACCATATAGCCTGTTATATGCTTGAATTAAACCTTGTCACTTTTCCTATAGGGGCTTCTAGACTATAGATTATTCTAAACTTAGATAGCTAAGGCGAGTACATGGTGTTTAGGATCCTTTTGATCTCATCATACTAGTGGAAGGCCCTAATTAAAATAGTGGAATACTAAGAAGGATATGGGTCCTTAGGGCTTCCCCAAGGGGTTTCTTCCAAATGTAACTTGGATATCTTCACCCTTAATTCCATTTATATTATATCTTCACCATCCTCAAATTCCCTTACCCATGTAATTGTAAATAGTCATGGCCTAATGTATCATGACAATGTCATGCTCCTCATCCATTGGGCGTGTCAAACCGTCGTCCCTTTTCTTTCTCATCTACCATTGGCCTATAATGATTTTTCAATGTTTGACCTCTTTTCCATTGTAAGAATTTCTCCTACCTACACACTAACATGTTCAAGTTGCTAGTGCACTTTGAAAGAAGAAGAAGGATGTGGCTTTAATCTACAACACTAACCAAATCAATAATAAGCTTATAACATTTCCCTCCATACTTTTATTTGGTTCTAAATTTTTTTCTCCTCAACCACTTGTCTTTTTTGAGTACCCATTGATGTGCTTCCACCACATTGACCCTACACAACATCATCTTTATTGTTGTTATAGTTGTGGCATTTCATGTGTTTCACCTTTAATCAACTACTTTTTGGTGTCATTTCCACTCACACCTTCCCTCCATGGAAATTCACATAATTTGTTGTCTTCATCTTCTCAAGTGTAGAAATAAATTCTCTTTCTATAGCCACCAATATTTCACCCTCTTTCTATAAATCATCCTTGAGTTATAATTCTACTCCTTTTAGATGTACTACCTTCTCCATGTTAAAATTTTCTTTATATAAATGCTCTATGTGTGGAATTGGAATTATTTTGCTACCTTGGCCACTTTTTCCTCTACAACCATTCATATTATTATATTTACTTATGATTTTTTTTTCATCTCATGCTTTCAATAACATTTGATAAGTTTCTTCGCAACTCCCATCTTATGTAAATTTAAATTGTCTTGAGTTGCAACCATTAGTTCATTTACATACTTGGAATATAACCCTTCTATATACTGTTGTACACTTAGGTCTATTTTCCTCGAAATTTGCATCTATTTAAAAAGCCACTATTAGTAATAAACATGTATGAACTTTTCTCTCAATGTGACAACATCTTATTAAAATTCATTGTATTTTCCTTATTGAAGCATGCTCTCTTACACCATAGAAAAACTCCACCAAATGGAAACATGTCCCTTCAACTCAATGATGGTAAACTTCAACTTGTTCAAGTCTTCAATATTTCATATTGAAGTACATTTCCATCTCTTCTTCTTATTTGTTTTTTGTTTTGTTTTGTTTTGGTTTTTTTTTTTTAATATTTATTTCCAAAGCCCTTTCCATCTCGCCTATCCAATGAATCAATGTTCTATTTGAGTTCCATGATAATATACAAATTTCACTTTGGCCCCTCTTCTACTTTCAAGGAATTCCAAGTGATTGCATTCTGCCATCACCTTCTTGGTCATTTTTTTATTATTATTATTGTTCAGATTCTAAACTATTACATCATCATTTTTCATTCTACTACCTTATTTATTTGATGTAGGAGAACCTAACATCATGTACACAACCACTACTCGAATGCAGTCTCTTCCCACAGGGTGCACAATGAGTGGTATGATAGCGCAATAGAAATAAAAAAAACCTAACACATACATTGAGGAAATTGAGAAAAAATCACAGGTAAGAAGGTAAGAGACAGTGGAAATTTGAAAGAAATAGAGAATTTCTTAACATGATAATTACTTGTGACTGTTTACATATGTTTTATTTAGCACTTTTATTTCTTATATTATGTCATCAAGCAATTACACATTTAATTATAGATATCATAGTGCTCAAAAAGATAATAGACAACAAAAGTTAGGGCAAAGGCCAAGGAAAAACACAAGGGGAAAACCCATCAATCCTTTCCTTATAGATCATTCTTCAACAAGAGAAATCAAAGTAAAACTAACCAGTGCTCCAAGTGTCAAGTCAACCCTCTAAACATTGTCATGTTATGTCCACAAGTTAGTTAACTAATATTCTCCTTTCATGTCCTTTAAATGCCTTGTTTCATAGAGATAGGTAGCTCATATTATACAAAATTATGACCTTCCTCTAGCATGATTTCACACAATGATTGTAGCTCACATCATAGATATTGGTAGCACACACTTCATAGATATGTGTATTCATGTAGCTCGCATAACAAAAATATGTGTTTCTTGTAGCTCACATCATAAATATATGTATAGTTCACACCACAGAGATATGTAACTCACATCACAGAGATATGTAGCTCACATCACAGGGAGTTTGTGCCTCATATTCATATTATTCCTAGAGTTTCATACCTTCACAGAGAAGAGACATTTAGCCTCATAAATTTTCTTGGATTCCATAGAGAAATTAGCCTTAGAACATGCTCAAAATTTTGTGTCCTCAAATGATACAAAATTGGTTTCCAAATGGTGGAAGATATTTGAGAATATATACTTGTTTCCATGTCTGAAGAGGTGCCTCTCAGAGCAGAGTCAACTTGATGGTTAGGAGGGTCGACTTGAAAATTAGAGAGACTAATGACACTTTAAAAATACAAATTTGTATTCTTTTATAAGGGTCATGAAGAACATGCCCTTTTACAGTTTATTTTGACCAAAATAAAGCATGAAGAACATGCTTGACAATAAAAAATAAAAATAATATTTTATTCTTTTTGTTTTTACAAAATATAATAATATAAATGACAATTGTGAAAACCAACCTAGTTACAATTCCCAAACGCTCCTCTTAACCTAGGGAGGTAATTTATATTGACTTATTAGGATATTCTTTCCAAAAGTTGAAAAAAAAAAAAAAAAAAAAAAAAAATAAAAAAATTTCCTTATTTAAAGAAAGGATCCAAAATGATAATGCATCAATTATGAAAAGCACCAATCATACCAACATTGTCTAGCAAGGCCTTAACA
Organism: Pinus taeda; assembly: GCA_000404065.3. NCBI lineage: Eukaryota > Viridiplantae > Streptophyta > Pinopsida > Pinales > Pinaceae > Pinus > Pinus taeda. The sequence goes on from APFE030658967.1 coordinate 161,729, forward strand.
AGTACGCTCTATCTCTCCACTAGATTAGAGCATAATGCTGGTAGGCATTAATTTAAACACCACCGCCTCCCAAAGCACATACCCCGCCCAAGATTTCTAAAGGTATTGCCTCACATGACCATTTACTAATCCTAAGGAAAAATACATCCTCTATACCATTCTTTACCAAGTCCATGTATCCAACTTAGGATGTTAATCCTAATAAACCATGATACATGCCTTAAGAATGTACATCCTTGATGCTTATCCAATCCACCATTCTCCCTACCAGTGTTCATGCACTAGGCTTATGGTTGTTAGCCTTGGCCATAGTATGTGACACATGGAAAAAATGGTGTCCAACCTCACTCCCTCTCAACTAGGGATGAGATATCGACAAGCCTATGCTTGTCTAAAAAATACTCATCATTTTCCATGACAAGGGACTTCATCAATGCATAAAACACCTATTTGTCAATGGAGATACACTTGTAGCTTCATGTCTCCTATTTGCACCATACTCTTGAATCATCAAGTGCTTCCATCTTCTATGAAAAGCCATAGAATCATGATCGAATCCAACATGTCATCAAATATTCCATCAAGTATTCTATGAAGCTAATCTTCTTTACAACTGATTGTACCAATTGCCACATCTTCTGCCTCCACAATGCAACAAAATTTTGCTTCATACACTTCCATGTAACCATACTAGATTCCAATATTTACTCACCATTATCACTGCTAACCCAAACGATGTATCCTCAAGTCTCAAGTCAAATCCTGCTTCCAATTACGTCTGAATTCTTCTTCTTTGGTTCATGAATCCTTCTTTCCCAAGATATGAGGTATTATTTAATCACGAGGCTTCTTCAGAATCTAGGATAACTCTTCTAATTGAGGCAATCCTTGTAACATGATCCTCTCTCTCTTACTGGAACAACCTTCATGCTTCCATGTTGCTATCAACTGCATGCTCTCTCTTTTTGCATTCATGTTCTTTCATAATTTTCTTCTTGCTACTAAATCCCAGGTAGCCCTTTGCCAATGACCTACAATAATTTGTAGGAGGATATCAGAGAACAATTATAACCAAGAAGAGAATATTAGACAAGAGACCAACAATGAATTAAAGATAATGGCCTTAATCAAAGAGGAAAAAAGGTATAGAATACTTATCTTCTATGAAGATTCAACTCCCTCTTAATCTATGGACTTCTTGTATTCACTTGCAACTTTGTTAGATCCAACTGTCATCCAACTTCATTCACATTATCATTCATAGGCTAGAGTTTCTACTTATTTCAACAGAAGTGACCAGTCCTAGGGTACAAACCCTAGATATTTCTTGTTCAAACCATTGCTAGGGTTTATATGCCAACACACTAATTGTATCTTCATAAGGTTATTTCCTTCAACTTGTTTAGGATTTATGTAAACCTTAGACTTCCAACCTGCAAGATTTGCCCAAAATGCCACAACCCTAAATTCTTTATGTCATCAAGCCAATTATGACATCAATACTTTGTAGGAGCTCAACCTCTTTCCATTGATCAAGATCATAGGTTACACAATGTTTGTTATGTCGACTCAACAAGGAATGAAGTAATTCATTTTTGTCTTTGACATGCCATTACTGTTACTTCATTATTGTTACTTTGACATGCCATGCTTCATGTTGTGTTGGAAATTGGATCTCCAAACTAAGAATTTATCTAGTCACCTCTTTGTAATATCTATTTTTTATTCTATTGATCACATCATGGATTTTTACCCTTCACATATATGTGTTTCATAAGATATCTTCAGAGACAACAAAGCTTGGATACTTTTCATAATAATGCCACTGAGATTCATATGCCATTTGTAAGATAATGCCAGAGAAGGTTTGCTTGAACATAGAAAGGTGTGCCTTGGGAAACTCGTTCTTGTACCAAATAGACTTGCTTAACCATAGAAGAATTTGGTATCATAGATTTGCGCAAAAAATTATAGCTTCAAGAAGTTCGTGTAGGCATAAAAATTATACTTTAGGAAATTTTAGTTGTCACAAAGGAGAAGTGCTTCATGTTTTATTTTCTTCCATAAAAATGTTGCTAGAACTTATACCTTTGTATATTTCCTCAACCTTAGCCACCATATATTTATTATTTAGCTTCATTGAGATGACTAATTCAATGGTAAACTTGCTTGTCATAGAAATGATTGATTCGGACTTGTCCTCATAGGTATAGTAGGATTTGAACTTGTCGCTATTCTTGTCATTGTTGTACTCCTCAATTCAGACTTTTGATTTGTCTTCACATATACCTTAATTACTATTTATACTTGATACAAATTGTTCATTTTACATAGGATCATATTTGATTGCAGAATCATTTCTTGGACAATCAAGGAGATCAGATCATGGCTTACACACTTGTTAGAAAATTAGAAAGGAGGAAAGATTTTCTTATTCTTGATAATTACTTGTGATGTTCTTGATTTGTTATTATGTTTCTTTATATCTTCTTTCTTTTAGTTCATCAAGAACTTACCAAAGAAATAGCACATAAAACAATGGACACTAGATGTAGGCTCACATCCAGGGAAAAACGCCTCTCTAGGGGAAAACCCAGTCACTATTTCTTCCTTCAATAATTTTTCGAAGATATTCCAAGACTCTTGACCTTGACACAAAATTTACTCTACACCAATTCAACCTTCTTCCTTACTTGCAGATGGTCCTTCTTGACCTAGCAGTAGTAGCAGCGGCGACAACACTTTCTTCGACCCAACAAATTCGACCTAGCCTTAGAGACTTCAATCATTCCTTAGAACCTTCGATCTTGGCCTAATAAAAATTATTGAGGTGATACCATCACATGAAAACTAGCTACAACATCAATAAGAGAACCTTGATCTCCCAAACTAGGGCACAAGATAGAGAGAGAGAGAGAGAGGTAGTTGTACCAAAGGTATGATTTTACCTTTTTCCTTATCCTAGACCAAACTCACACTTCCTTCTCTTTCTTCTTCTACTTCACACTTCGTTTGACTTCAAGAGATATCAAACTCTCTTGTGAGAGTGAGTGCTTCAAATGGAATTTGAACTGCTCTATATATAGTCCTTTGGTGAGGTCAAATAGCCTCCTTTGAGGCTGCCTTGATCATATTAAGGACGACTTGGTGTGGAGACAACATAATTCATATTTGACTCAATACTTAACCTTTTTACATTATTCAAAGGTCCAAGAAGGATCTCTTAAAAGTATAATGACTTTATTGACTCATAATAAATCCTAGAAGTCCTCAATGGGGAATTTGACCTAAAACATGTTGACCCAAGCATGAAATCCATGCTTTAATAAGTCACAACAATAAAATAAAAATTATTTTCTTTATTTTTTTGACGAGTACATTACAAGATGACTCAAATACACTAAATGAAGACCGAACCTAGTTACATTTTCCAACACTTCCCCTTAACTACGGAGGTATTCATCATATACAAGTATGAGGAAGATCTCAACTATATGAACCATGAAGAAATTTAGGCACCACAATGTCATGGACTAGATTCCTAACCAGGGAAATCTATCCATTGGTATCTCAATAGTTTAGGCACCACAATGCCACAGACCAGATTCATGACCAGGGAAATCTACCCATTGGTCTCTCAACAATTTAGGCACTGCAATGCCACATACTAGATTCCTGACTAGGGAAATCTATCCAGGTGGGAATAATATGGACTCAATATTTAAACGTCTCTAGGTATCATCAAGATTATGTACTAACCATCAACCCAAACATCGAGGTGTGTATCAAAAAACAGAGCTCTATAATCAACAACAACTTTTCCAACTTACCTAGACATCAACACAACATGCTGGCCAGATGTCCTCCCAGGAAATGCTTCACTAACAAAGCCTCAACACTCCTGGATCCAATAGATCAAGGATAAAAAATCTCTCCTAATCAAACTAATTGGTATCCAACATGTTATCAACACCTTCGAGATATTTACCTATACAATCACAACCCCAATCAATAATATACTTTCATATAATCAAATATAAACATCTGGGGTCTTGATGTTGCTTCTCAAGTTTTCATAGTAGGACTATCAATTGAATCTCTGACAGGGGATTCCTCAATCATATACTTTTCTTTCCTACTTCTCATGTAGCAACATATCCTTTGAAATTCATTCTTCAATGAAAACCAAGTTATTCCCTCCCTCTTAAGCAGGGAGCATCTCTTTATCTAGACTCCCTCTAAATATTGGGGAGATCTTGGCTTCCTCAAGGATATTAGCTTCTTCTTTTCATCATCCAAGAATATTTCATGGCTTCCAACCATTTCATTAGAGTTATTATCATCCTCATCATGCTTATCACATCAACGAGCA
>APFE030658967.1:166120-202631 GCA_000404065.3 Pinus taeda
CATTGTCTTATTTGAAATAAAACATTACCTTTACCTTTATTTTTCTTTCCCTAAGCTGCTAACTCCCTTTACCCACTGGATTACATGATGGAAATTCTTTTATTTTTACTTATGGTTTCATGATGACACATGGAATAAAACACTAGGCCATGACCTAAAATGAGGAATTTAACCATTTCATGACCCAAGACACTTAAATGAAGATACGACACCTTGAAGAAGACAATGACCATGATGAGTGATGAAGACCATGAGTAAGTGAAGGGAGCAACAGTGATCTAGACACAACAACCAATGACCAAATTGTTATTTGAAGATCCACTAAAATGACAAAAATTTGACTTCACACCCTAACAACACCTTGTAAGAGCATATTTGATCACTAGTTACAAGCTAAACTGACTGACACTAACCACCAACCCAAAGATCCAAGACTGTATCCAAAAATAGATCTCTATAATCAACACCACATTTTCCAATTTCGAGACCTAGACACCAACATAAGGTGTCAACCAAATGTCCTCCCAGGCAATGCTTCACTCACAAAACCTCAACACTTTTAGATCCAACAGATCAAGGAAAACCAATCTCTCCTAATCAAACTGATTGGCAACCAACATGCTATCAACACCTTCAAGAGATTCACATGTACATACACAACCCCAACCAATAATATACTTTCATATCTACATAATCAAATACAAACCTCTCGGATCTTGATGTTGCTTCTCAACTTTTAGTAGTAGGACTATCAACTGAATCTCTGACAGAATATTCCTCAATCATATACTTTTCTTTCCTACTTCTCATGGAACAACATATCCTACGAAATTTATTCTTCACTAAAAACTAAGCTATTCCCTCCCTCTCAACCAAGGAGCATCTCTTTATCTAGACTCCCTCTTAATCTTAGGGATATCTCTTCTATTAGGCTTCCTCAGGGAGATCAATTTCTTCTTTTCATCATCGAATAATATTTCATGGCTTCCAACCATTTCATTAGAGTTATTATCATCCTCATCATGCTTATCACATCAACGAGCATCTTCACCATATTGAAGATTATGTACCTGCACAACTTAGATAGAAAGTACAACCAAATCTATAGAAGCGTGAATCACATAAGCATTTCAACTTTATACATATCAGATACCCAAAATTAATTACAAACAAGAGACATATACTCTTCAAAATATTATTAGGGACTTAGTCATAAACCCTAGACTACATCAACTTTCGTTCCATATAGTGCTTTAATGTTTCTTTCAAAGGTGTAATATACCCTACTACAACATATAAAAAACCCTAGAAACAATTCAAACAAATATAGATCACATAATCATAGAAGCATTATTAGAATCACAAAATCATTTCAACTTTATACATATCAGATACCCAAAATAAATTACAAACAAGAGACATATACTCTTCAACATATTGCTAGGGACTTAGTCATAAACCCTAGACTACTTCAACTTTCGTTCCATCTATGGTTTAATGTTTCTTTCAAAGGTGTAACATACCCTACTACAAGCATATGCCTATGGCATCTACTACATGTAATTTTTCAAATTAATGAAAGATTATGATTTTTCCCTGGGAAAAAAAACATACCCTACTACAACATATAACAAACCCTAGAAACAATTCAAACAAATATAGATCAACAAAGCATCTAAAAACTTTCAAACTTCATATGTTAGATTTTCCACTAGGGTTTCATCCAAATCCTAGATTTTAAGAGAATCAATCAATCACAACTTAGTCATTAACATGACCAACTTCCATTAGGGTTAGTTCCAAACCCTATAATTTCAATCAACCATCAATCCCAACTAAAACTCAAATTTCAACAATATTATACAAATTTAATTTTTTTATATAATGATCATTCATTAGAGGTTTTCACTTCTACTAAGGTTTAACTCCAAAACCCTATAATTTTACAAATATTGTCATCCAAGAAAGGCAAATTTTGGCTAGAGCTTATTTCCAAACCCTAGGATTCATGACCACTGACAAACAATTCAACTCATACATCTAGGACTTCATCATCATGCATAGACATTTCATAGCATGTGTTAGGAAAATCCAACTTCCCAAATATCAATAAGAGTTAGACATACAACAAATTTGATTAGACTAGGCCTTGATCATACAAACACACATGTACCAAGGAAATCATTTCTAAGAAATTTAAGGGTCTCACTTACACATTCCACCGAACCCTAATGAGTTAGGGTTTCCATATAGTAACATAAAAAACCCAAAGTTACCAATACTTCAAAGGTTCAAGATTTTAGAGTTTATCATTCAACCCTAACAAATTAGGTCTTCCTGATCATATCAAAATCACAAAGAAAAGCTTCAAATAACATTTCTCAATAACCCTATGCAATTTTAGGGTTTCAAACATTCAAATTAACATACCCTCAGGTTAGGTTTTTCTAGAGAACCTGTCTAGGGTTCTATAAATTCAGTTAAGAATATGAGTGGGGTGGGTAGATTTATCAAGTGATGAATCACCCCAAACAAGAATCGTTATGATTCAATATAGCTAGAAATAACAATGTTAGTAATAGATTGTCAAATAAATAAACATTTAATATATGAAGAAATCAATGTTTTAAAGTACACCTTTGTTCCTTGACAAACCTTGTCTTGAGAGGTCCTTTTTCATACTCCTTGAGAATATAGAAAATGTTTTCCTAATCAAGACAATAGAGTGAGAATGATGATTAATATTTAATATAATCAAAATAAATGAGTACATGAAACCAAAAACTGAAAGGAAATGGGATAATTATCTTTGGGAGTTGTTGGGGGCTCCCTCTAAAGCTTGAGGGATACCTATAAACTTATAAAACAAAAGAAAATGTCTTTTCCAAAAACATGTTAAAACCTATAAATTCTAAACATTAGAAATACAAAATAGAATGTCTAAGACTAAAAGAAAAGGACTTAATAGTGTAAGTCCCTTATATCAGATTCTTCAGGTTTCTCTTTCTTTGTCGGGTCTCCTTCTTCAGCAATGTTAGCATGATCTCTATCTCTCTTCTTATTCTTTGGATTGTCGGGACAATCACTCCTGTAGTGACCCTTCTTGTGACATTGATAGGATTATACCTTGGACATGTCTACTTTCTTCCTTGATCCTTTCCATTTCTTACCTTTGTGTTGAGCAGTGTAGGAATTTGATACTCCTTCAGGATTGCCAACTAATGAAATCCTTAATTCTTTTGGATTTCAGGCAGTCCATAGTTCTTCAAAAGTGGGAGCTTCCTTCCAACTATTAATACCTACAAAAACTACACCCCAAGTAGGTGGCAATCCTAACATAGTGGTGATCACAAGTTCTTTGTCTAGAACAATTTCATCAATAGCCAAAAGATCATCTTCGATGTTGGCTATCTTCACAAAGAATGAGGCCACTATATCTTCTATAGTCATCATTGTGGTCCTTAGTTCATTCTTCAAGCTTGACACTTGACCAATGTTCTTAATCGTGAAAAAATTTGACAATGATTCATACATTTCCTGAGCATGATTTATGTTGGCTGTAAATGGGACAATATTGTCCTTTATTCCTTCTACCATTAGAGTAATGGTCACCAATTCTAATTCTTTGAATTTTACTTTGTCAACATCACTAGAGTCATCTGTAGGCTTCTTTAATTTTTCTTTGACCAAGTCTAGTACCTTGTTCTTTTCAAGAATGAGGTCAATCCTCTTCTTCCACAACCCGTAGTTTGAGGCTCCTTCAAGTGTGTTCTCTCCCTTGATTATGTTAGGCATCTTCCTTGAATATAGCGGACTTCTTCCATGGAAGAACCGTTTTGAATGGTTACTTGATCAAGTGCCTGAGACTGCCTTTTACTTCTTTCTTTTACCAAAGCTCTGATACCATGTTAGAAAATCAGAAAGTTAGAAAGCTTTTCTTATTCTTGATAATTACTTGTGATATTCTTGATTTGTTATTACATTTCTTAATATTTTCTTTCTTTTAGTTCATCAAGAAATTACCAAATAAATAACACATAAAATAATGGACACCAGATGTAGGCTCAAAACCAGGGAAAAACCCCTCTCTAGGGGAAAAATCAGTTAATAATTATTCCTTCAATAGTTTTCCATAGATATTCCAAGATTCTTGAGCTTGACACAAACTTCCTCCACCCCAATTCAACCTTCTTCCTTACTTGCAAATGATCCTTCTTGACCTAGCAACAACAATAGCATCAAAAACACTTTCTTTGACCTAGAGACTTCAACCTAGCCTTAGAGACTTATCTTTTCACTAAAAGATTTCGATATTTCCTTAGAAAATTCGATCTTGGCCCAATACAGCTTCTTGAGGTGACAACATCATACAAAAACTAGCTACGACATCAACACGACAACTACTTACAACACCATACGACAATTGGCTACGACATCAATAAGAGAACTTCGATATTCCAAAGTAGGGCATGAGAGAGAGATAGTTTCACCAAAGGTTTGATTTTCCCTTTCTCCTTCTCCTAGACCAAACTCACACTTCCTTCTCCTTCTTCTTCTACTTCGCACTTCTTCTGGCTTTAAGAGAGATCAAACTTGCTTGTGAGAGTGAGTACTTCAAATGGAATTCGAACTGCTCTATATAAGTCCTTTGGTGAGGTCGAATAGACTCCTTTGAGACCAACTTGATCATCTTAAGGCTGACTTGATGTGGAGACAACATAATTCATATTTGACTCAATACTTAACCTTTTTAGATGATTCAAAAGCCCAAGAAGGGTCTCTTAAAATTACAATGACTTTATTGACTCATAATAAATCCTAAAAGTCCTCAATGGGGACTTTGACCTAAAACATGGTGACCTAAGCATGAAACCCATGCTTTAATAAGTCACAAAATAATATAATAATAATAATAATAATTTTCTTTATTCTTTTGACAAGTACATTACAAGATGACTCAAATACATTTAATGAAGACCGAACCTAGTTAAATTTTCCAACAACACTTTGGTCTTCATATTTGTTTAGAATACTTCAGATGCATTAATTCTACTTCTTTGTTCTACTATAGGGACCCGACCTTTCTTAACTTTGATCACAAATACAAATTATTCTTTCCTTTTTGTCTTGATCATATTTATACTTTGACGCAGTCATGACATTGGACCTTAGAGGCTCAGACTTATCCATTTGCTTTGATCACAGAGAGAGATTCAATTGTCACAAAGAGGTAATGGATCTGAGTTTCTTTCAAATTGCAATAGACTCAATTAGATCACGTTAGATTTGGATCTCGTAATTGAAAAGTTCAGTTGTCACAACATAAGCTTTTTGATTGCTTCCTTCAAATTCCTTCCATAGTTCAGTGCAACAAACTTTAGATTTTGAGGCATGGTCATGAACCTCTAGATTCTAGATTCATAATTCAACATAGATATGTAGTTCAAATATTTGCTTTGTAAATCCTTCTTTGACTTTGTAAAGACTACGATGTCCTTCAAGAGTTACTGGCCTAAATTGAATATAGAAGATAGACATGAGGATGTACCTAACTGATTCTTCTTGATCAGTTTTACCACAAGCTTGTTCTTCCTTAGATTGAATTGCTCTTCAACTTCCTTCAAGCCTAGCTCTGATACCATGTTGAAATTAGAGAGAAATAAATAATTTCTCAACATGATAATTACTTGTGATTGTTTACATATGTGTTATTTAACATTTTTATTTCTTCTATTATTTTTTTTTCTAGAGAAAAAATCGAACATTCTATTAAGGCAATAAAGGGTTACATAGTATATGCACTGAAGTATTCGATATATTGTATGTTAATCACAAAAAATAGAGTTTAAAGTTGGGATGGTAAAAAAAAATACTTCTCCCACCCTAATGTATGCAAAAAAGTGTTGATTCAAGTTCCCGGGCCTCCTCATATGTGAGGAAAATAGCCCAAACAGGAACCGAATCAGTTACTGTCATGTTGCAAAAAAATTAAAAGCATAGTAAAGCACTGGGATTTTAATTGTTTCTTTAAAAATCCATGTTTACATCTCAATCAAAATCAGAGTATATTTTCATACTGAGTTCCATATAAAAGACAAAAAGAAACAGGCAATAGAGCTTCAAAGCACAAACAGTGGCTGATCCGATACATGGATCACATCTAAGTATGTTTCTTTTATGCTCCAGATGTCCACAACCTGTTCTAAACCCTCCTTAGATAGGATGTCTGTGACAGTGTTCCATTCCCTGTAAATATGATACATAGTAATATAATTAAAATGCTATTTCAAATTTTAAACTTCTTCTAACAAGGGACTCAACATATAGTTTTAACATCTAAATTCTCCATTAAACCATTTGATAACATTTTGAGAGTCACTGAAAATTTGAACCGATCTCAAATCTAGGTGAATAAGCCATCATAGTTAAAGTTTTAAGGTTTGGAGTTCAACATAGTTGTTGGTTCCTACTCCAAGGCCCTCCAAGGCTTTTAAGTTTTTGTGTGCATCTATATGGAAGACTATTCCTGCTCCACATATATTTCGATGATTAGAGGCACCATCAAAATATGCCCAAGGTATATCTCCTCTGATCTGTTCCTCCCTAATCTCCCTCTCTTTTATTTTTGGATTTGGTAAGGGGATGCTCTCATAAATTGAAGTGCATTCAATCACAATGTGCTCATGTGAAGGTTCTAGGTCCTTGAATATACTCCTATTTCGGGCCAACCAAGTGCCCCATGATATTATTAAAGGTAATTTTTTCAAATTTTCCTCCTGAGTGTCATTCCACCATTTTTTCCACACTTCTCTAATAATTTCTCCACCCCACCTCTGGGATTTCTTTGTCAACCTCAAGGTCTCGTCCCATACTCTTTTATTGAAAGGACACTTTAGGAACAAGTGTTGCACCGACTCCTCTTTTTTCTTACACAACGAGCACCAGCCTAGTCCCATTTTATTCCTTTTCTGAAGATTATCCCATGTTGGTACTTTATTCCTTAAAATACACTAAATGAAGAGTCTAGCTTTAGCTGGGCATTTTAATTTCCAAATGGATTTACACCACCACTCTGGCTCAACCCATCATTTTTTTGACATTAGATAGTTGTATCCATACTTTGGTGAGTATTTTCCTATGGGTGCATGAACCCATCTTAGCGTATCTCGGCAATTTATGAGGCATACATTTGATCTCTGAAGTTCCTTAATAAAATTATGCCATTCCTCAAACCATTGGGGCTCCAGATGCAGGTCCACCCCTGGTAGTCAGGTTTGTTGCCAGATTTTTTATTGTCCTACCTTCTTTATTTGGCATAGGTTATAAACTCCTCTTGATTTTAAATGGTCAATGAACTCTTGAGATAGGGCATATCCTTCATTACATCCCACCCATGGATCCTGTCCCAACCTTATTTTCTCTTCGTTCCCAACATGCCAGGAGGGCCCTTGTTCAATGATCTTGATCGAGTCTAGTGTTTCTTTCCACACTACAGAGGCTTCGGAGTATCTCTTATCTGGCTTTCTGATCCACTCATCCATTGGGATTAGATCAATATATTTCCTTTCGACCACCAACATCCATAGATTTTCCATCGAAATAAGCCTCCATCCCAATTTTCCTGCTAAAGATGGGGCGAAAGCTAAAAGGTATTTTATACCCCACCCCTCAATTCCTTTGGTAATTCCAATTTCTCCCAAGCCACCCATGCGAGAACTGAGTCCTCTTTTGAGCCGCCCCATAGGAATCTACTGCAAACTTTCCTTACCCTCGCAAGAATTCATTTGGGAACCCATGTTAAGGCAGTCCAGTATACCGAGATTGCCATAAGCACCAACTTAATCAAAACCAACATTCTCACTCTCGACAACCATTTGTAGCTCCAATTCTTTACCCTATTCTCAATTTTATCCACCAACCAATACCAATCCTATATCTTGTATGTATCTGGATTTAAATGGAACCCCAAATATTTGAAGTTGTTGGTCATCCTCTTTGTCTCAAAGGGAAGTTCCTAGGATATCATTCTAATCTATGCCCCTGTGAAGCCTTCAATTATCAAGGAAGATTTGTGTATATTAATGCACATTCCAGTGGATTTTAGAAACATCAAGGATTGTTTTTAACCAACAGGTTTCACTCCTACTTCCATCATTGAAGAGAAGTATGTCATCAAAAAACAACAAGTGAGATATATGAAGGTTAACATCCACTTCAATGCCTTTTATATCGCCTCTTCTCCTTGCTTCTAATATCATTTGACTAAGTCCCTCTGCTACTAGGAGAAAAAGTAGAGGGAGGAGTGGTCATCCTTGACGAAGGCCCCTCTGGCTTTGAAAGAAAGATGTGGCCACCCCATTGATTAGGACCGAAAAGATGATGTTCATCATACATTCCATCACCCAGTTTATGAATCCAGTGTTAAACCCCAGGAGAGTCAGTAACATTCTAATGTAAAGCTAGCTAATTCAATTGTATGATTTGGAGAGATCGATTTTAAAAATTTCTCCTTTTCTCTGAATCTTTTTTTATTCTATGTAAAGTCTCATGTGCTACCCCCATTGTTTCATGTATCTGTCTACCATACAGAAAACCAAATTGATCTTTTGATATGTTCCTTGAGAGAATAGGTTTCAATATGATAGCTATTACTTTTGCAATAATTTTGTAAATACAATTACACAAGGATATAGGTCTAAAGTCCTCAAAAGACAAAGGATCCCCCATCTTAGGGATTAAGGCCAAAAAGGTAGCATTTAAAGGTTCATATATCATTCCTTTTACTCGGGATTCCTCAACCACCCTTGTAAGTTCATCTATTTCTTCTACTGTGTCATCAAGCAATTACACATTTAATTATAGAGACCACAGTGCTAAAAAGACAATAGATGTAGAAATTCCTTGTAGATTCAAACTACTTATGTAATATGTTAAAACAAAAGACTTGAATCTACTCTACTCATCAGCGGAAACAATTAGCCGACTGAGAAATCACAACATAAACATGAGACAAGATTCAATCACATATGCTCAAAGATTTATTTAAGGGGAAAGCTTGATGCTCAAAACCCCTTCCTATCTGTATATTGCATTAGATCATAAAATAAAGAAGAAATAAAATGCTTGTTCAACTTGAAAAATCTTTGCACAAGTATAATCTATCTCATTGCCTCACAGCATGACTTTGGCCAATACTTAGCTAATTTTTTATTTTTTATTTTTATTTTTTTTCTCAAGGAATTAGCCCCCTATTAATTAGGGAAATCACCATCCTAAATTGTACAATCCCTATAGGCCCTCCTCTAACTGCATGTGCCACCTGTGTAACTTGGAAAATTATACAACTGATAGTACACTACCCTTGAAATCTAATATCAACTGGGTAAATCGAATTTCATGCATGCATGAGTTAATTATGACTAATTTATTAGTTCACTGGTTGAACACATGAAGTTGCACCCCACTGCTAGACCTCCTACTAGTTCCTCCAATAGTTGGAACTAGTTTAACTAACATTAACTCAATTTCACCAAATTAAACTATTACAACTCAAACTAAACTCAACCTAAGCTCTTAAAATTTAGGAACCACTCTACATGACTCAAGTTAGGCTCTCAACTTGAATTAACTGAGCCAACTAAGTGAAATTAACTTCATTAACTCATTCTTGTTGTCTTGTGATGTGGAATTACAATTTTCTCCTAATTTAATTCAAGGGGAAATTAAATCAAGATTTTATTGTTGCCATTTTCAACACTCCCTCTCAACAAGAAAGGGATTATCTACTACCCAATCCTGTATCTATGGAACTAGAATTTGCATATTGACAATGCCTTTGTCAAAATATATGCATCTTGTTCCTCTGTAGGAGTGTACTCCAGTAACATGAATCTCCTCTGCACACAATCTCGTAGATAGTGATACTGGATGTCGATATGCTTGGACCGATCATGAAAAACTGGATTTTTAGAGAGTTTGATACAACTCTGGTTGTCACATTAAATCATAGTGGGATTCGTCATCTGAAAAAATAACCCAACAAGAATCTTCCTCATTTAGATAGCTTCATAAGTTGCTTGACTAGCAGCCATGTACTTTGCTTCTACTGAACTGAGTGCAACTAATATTTGCTTCCTGTTGTACCAAGAAACTGTTGCTAACCCAATACTGAAGATGCCTCCTGATGTGCTCTTCTTGTTTGATGGACTACCCGCCCAATCTGCATCTATGAAGCCTAGCATCTTCACTCCCTATGTTCACCTGTACCAAAGAACAAACTTAGTGGTGCCTCTGAGGTATCTCAACACATGTTTGGCTGCCTTCCAATACAATTTGGTTAGCTTAACTATTTCTTGACTAAGCTAGTTAATTACATAGCACATGTCTGGTTGTGTGTTCACCAAATACATAAGTGAACCCACAAGCTTCTTGTAGATGGTATCCTCCACTACTTCACTTGAAGTAGCATCTTCCTTCCTCTAATTCCTTGCTAGAGGAGTCTCCATGGGTTTTCTTATTTCCATGTGGAACTTCTTCAGTATCTCATTGGCATACTTTCTCTGAGAGACAAACAATTCCCCATCCCATTGCCATACTTCCATACCAAGGAAATAATGCATGAGCCCTAGGTCCTCCGTCTCGAATTATCTTGCAAAATACTCTTTGGAAGACTTGATCATCTTCTCATCACTAGTTAGAATTAAATCATTAACATATAATACTATAATAAATAATTTACCTTCAACTACAATATGGTAAAGGTTTTCATTTACTTCACTTTTGGTGAAGCCCAACTTGGTGAAATAGTTGTCGATCCTGGTGTACCAAGCACAAGGTGATTGTTTCAATCCATATAATGCTCACTTGAGTCTGCAAACATGTGACTATGTGTTGAAGGTCTCAAATCATTCGAGTTGCTCAATGTACACCTCCTCCTTAATCACTCCATTGAGGAATGTTGTCTTCAAATCCATCTGATGTATATTCCATCCCATCTGAGATGCAAGTGATAGAATTGATCTGATAGAGGAGTACCTTTCTACTGGAGAAAAGGTATCCTCATAATGAATTCCCTCCACCTGAGAGAACCCATTGGCCACAAATATGGCGTTGTGTTTTTCGATGCTTCCATATGTTTTTTGCTTCACCTGGAACTGACTTGTTCTTTGGTCTTGGGACAACTTCCTAAACACAGTTTATAACTATGGAATCATATTCCTCTACCATGGCATCAACTTGTAGAGTCTGAATATTGTCCTACCATGACATCCTTTTTGCCTAAAGATCCTCTCTTTTTCATTATATTTACCACTTAAATAAAGACATATCTACCAGGTTTTGATGAAGGTATGCATTAGTATGTTTTCTTCTTAATATTCAACTGTATACCTTATTGT
The DNA here is from genome assembly GCA_000404065.3 of Pinus taeda. Lineage (NCBI taxonomy): Eukaryota > Viridiplantae > Streptophyta > Pinopsida > Pinales > Pinaceae > Pinus > Pinus taeda. The sequence goes on from APFE030658967.1 coordinate 177,517, forward strand.
ATTAATTAAAGTTACAATTGGCTACCGAATCAATCTATTTCCGCAGCTAGTCCAGGATTTTGTAGTTGTCTTCATTGTTCTCAAGGTTCCAGATCTCCGGGTCAGCATCAAAAGGTGCGGATGAATAGAGGATGACTCCCTCATGGATACCTTCCTATCCACTCGAAACTATTTTCCAAAAGAAGCAAAGGAGATCGCGGTCAAATTCCAAGTCAACCATTGGATTAATGTAGAACAAAACCAGAGATTAGTTGAAACCTTGTCATTTTGATTTCGAAATAGAAAAACGACAGTTTTGCGATATAAGTTTTGATAGGATTAAGAGATATTAGGCTTAAAATCTTCATACAGTTATGCCAAGAGGCCTGCTATAAAGCTAATGGTCACACTGTTATTTGGGTGCACGCCGAATGATGTGTTTATGAACAAGTCTGTGAATTTTGTGTGAATGAAATTGGTTTTTGTGTGCAAGAGTTGTGTTGATTTGAAGCTCTGCACTGCTATGTGGAGGGCCCCTACAAATAATGAAAGGTTTTTAATCAAATACAATCTGGTTTCCTTTAATTCTTCAGTTTCTCTATTTTGTGTGGCAATGTTGCATAAGAATCTCGTCAGCGAGTTTTTATCTGCATAAGAACTTTAATTTGCTTTATACTTAGTTTAGACTGCTATCGAATTTTCTTTATACCTGGTACTGCACAGTTCTTTCCTTTGCTTATTATCCAGAGTAATTTAAGTGTGTTCAAGTTACAATATAGATGTTCCTTGGGTTACTTTGTTTGAGCAGAAATTGAACAAGCGAGAGGACCTTTCCTAAAACAATTGAGTTCGACGGTATTCCTTCTTAGCTGATAAAATATGTTTCTTTTTGCACTTAAGAGAATTAGGAGCTGCAACATAGATATTTATGGTCAAAAATCCCAAACAATATAACATGAGAAAAATCACTCTCACCTCATCTACCAACTAATTGGATAGAGATTAATTCCTAGGGAACTTAATCAACATCCCTAAGAATTACAACACTAATACAATTGACAAACACCACCCCATATTGACTGTAGATCTTAACAAATACATAATGACCTAATGAATAACTTCTAAGCACATATTGTGCACTCATACTTCATCATTCTACACCCCCTGGTTGAAAATTTATGATTGCCAATTCAAGGACATTGAATTGACCAAACATTTTGGCGTCATTGCTGGGGAAGTACAATTAGAAGAAGAAAAAAAACAAAACCATCATTAATTTAAAACATGACATGTGTAGGGATAGAGACTCTAGGGGTAGATTTGTAGGACAAGGAAGAAGTTTAATTCCCACAAATCCACTCACTCCACCACAATTTCAAGATTCCACACCGCCTACTCAAACCCAAATTCCATTTGGAGGTCAACAAAGACTTCATGAAGTATCAAGATCGGAAATTCAATCTAGAACTTCACCTACTTCTTCTACTGAAGCTGTAATTGAAGAAAATCCTACATCACCAACCACAGGAATAGTCTTTCTGTCCCCCACTGGTGAACAAATTGCGAGAGAAAAATTAGGAATTCCTAATGAAGAAGAGGAATTGGAAACTTATTATAAAAAAACATTGCTAGAGGAACCAAAATGATTAGAAGAACACTATCTTAGCTCCGAAGAATCTATCATGGCTAAAGAAGGGGAAGGAGAAGTACACAATGTCCATGGTGAAGAAGATAGGATTGGAGGTAGAGGAAGAGGAAGAGGTAGAGGTAGAGGAGGGGGTAGAGGTAGAGAAAATCAAGATCCTTTGAGATTCCCTATTCTTGATGAAGATACAACCCTCACAATGAAAAATATATCACCCTCGATTCTTCCTAATTTCCATGGTAAAAGAAACGAAGATCTAGAGACATTTTTCTTCGAATTTAAAGTATTATGCAAATCATATGACTATCTGCATGATGCTCAAAAGTTGAAATTGTTTCCTGCCACATTAAAAGACTCAGCATTAAAATGGTTCATGAGTCTAGGAGTGCATTCCATAACAACATGGGCACAGATGAAAGAGTCTTTCTTACGCAAGTATAGATATTATTGTATGCCTAGTAACCTTAAAGATGAAGTCTTCAAAATGACACAAAAAGAAAATGAGAATCTTGAACACTTGGTAAAAATGTTTGTTTATAATGTTAAAAGAGCAAAAATGGATAATTTGGATGAAGAAAACTTAAAATCTCTTTTACTCAGAGCCGTTAAAGATGAATGGATTGGTCTCCTTAACTTAATGGGAAAAGGAGACATTTTCCAACTACCATTTGCAGAAATTTGTGATTTATGTGTACATATCTCAAGGGGAAAAGGGAAAGTTGGAAAGAGTCCTAGGGACCCTCTCTTATCAATAATAAACAAGTCTACAGCTGGGACAATTAGTAGGGAAAAAATAGGAAATCTGCTTGACACCTTTAAAACAGATATTTTAGGGAGCCTAAGTGAACAAATAGACACCCTTAAAATACAAAACAAGAAATTTTTTGAAAATGTTGCATTATCCATATTTTGTCCCAAATGTCGCAAAAAACATGCTCTGAGAGAGTGTCCCTTAGACTCAAAAGCCATAGAAACCTGTGTCATATGTGTAGATAATCATGATACAAAGGAATGTCCATCCTTACCAGGTCTTAAGGCTGTATTCAATGTGGAAGGAATTTCAGAACCAATAGACCCTCTCTACTTTATAGCCAAAATACCATGGCAAAACCCCCAACCAAATCAATCAAAAGGATTTAGACCACAACAATTTGCCCAATCTTCACAAAGTAATTGGAATTCATCCTGGTAGTCTTGGGCTCTGCCACAATCACAACATTGGAATCAAGGATGGAAAAATCCTTATGGAGCCTATGCTCAATATCAACAATACTTGCCATCCTACATTCGACCACAATTCTTAACCCCGTCCAATCAAATTCCTCAAGCTAATCAATTGCCATAATTCCCATTTCAGAATCAAAACCCGCAACTTTCCCTACCATTTCCAAAAAAATCAAATCAATCACCCGCTCAACCAATTCCAAATCCTAATAATAAGATACCACAACAACCAATATACAACGTGGAGGGTCAGAATCCTCAAACTTATGTGATAACCCTGCTAGACCTAAATAATGTCCAATTAAGGTTTGGAAGAGTATTACCAAAAAACCCTCCTGTTGTCATTCAAAAAAAAATTTTGATCTTTAAAAACATAAGAATCAATCAAAAGAAGGGGAGACTTCTCTCCCTCAAAAAGAAATAAACAAACAGAAGAAATTCCAATAGATGCTCCTATCATAGAACAACCTTCAATATCAATTAAACCACCTTTCCTAGAAAGGTTGAAAATCGATGAAAGAGTAGAGAAACAAATTATCTTGCCTGATTACAATATGATGGATGAATTGAGAAATGTTTGTTTTAAGATTCCTTTATTGCAAGCCATAAAAGAAATACTAATTTTTGCAAAAACAATTAAGGAATCAAGTACACAACGATCAGGAAGAAGAAGAAAAGATATAAAAAGAATTCAGTTAGTCGGAGAAATTGATCACATTATGATGGGGAAGACAACAATTCAAAAATAGACCCAGGAAGCCCCATTGTAAAAATTCACATCAATGGAATTGAAATACCAAACACATTGATTGACCTAGGAGCAATCATAAACATAATGAGCAAACAAGTTATGGACACCCTTAGGCTTCCTAATCTTCAATACACATCAACCTTATTGCAATTAGCATATAGATTTGTTATTAAACCAGATGGTGTGTTAGAAGATGTTTGTGTATCTTTAGATTATTGGGAATATCTTGTTGATTTCATGGTCTTAACACCCAAGAACAATCTAGGAGGACATCCATTAATTCTAGGAAGGCCTTCGTTGGCTACAACAGACACTTTTATCGACTGTAGGTCAGGTGATATGTTTATCTTAGATGGAAATTCTACAAAGAAATTTACATTATACCCCTCTGCAAGAACAATAATAGATACAGAAACTGAACAATGGATAGAAAATGGATAAGATATACAACCTATTTTTGTCACTGAACAAGTAAAAGAGGAAGACAAACTTTTGAATTTACTAGAAAATAATGAATCTTCCTCACATTATGAGTGTAGTCGAAATGAATATCTCACCTCTAAACAAGTATCATTGATGTCCATGGAAAAATTTGGGAATTCCTGGATAGAAATATTTCCAGGAAAAACCTTGAATGTCAATGAAAATTTGGAAGACATGCAAAAGAAACAATTGATAGAAATTTTACAGAAAAATTCTTCTACTTTTGCATCGGAATACACTAACACGAGAGGGATTGATCCTAAAAATTTCATACATCACATCTACATTGAAAAAAATACAAGACCAGTTAGACAACCTCAGTGAAGAATGAACTCAAATCTAAAAGAAATTGTTAAGGAAGAATTGCAGAAATTATTAAATGTAAATTTCATCTATCCAATATATGACAGCCATTGGGTTTCACCCCTAGTAATCGTCCCTAAAAAGAATGGAAAATTGAGAGTATGCATCGATTACAGGGAGTTGAATAAAGCAACATTAAAAGACCACTTTCCGTTACCTTTCATAGACCAGGTCTTAGATACTTTAGCAGGAAAAAAATATTTTTCCTTCTTGGATGGGTTCAGTGGACACAACTAGATTCAGGTGGCCCGTGAAGATCAGGATAAAAACACATTCACTTGTCCATGGGGAACTTATGCTTACTGGGTACTTCCCTTTGGAGCTCCAGCAACATTCCAAAGGGCAGTCCTTGGCATTTTCTCTCACCTTATCCATGATTGTGTGGGTACATGGATGATTTCACAGTCTATGGGGATTCTTTCAGTGAAGCGCTAGAAAACCTGGAGAAAGTCTTAATAAGATTTCAAAAAACAAACCTCTCATTAAGCCATGAAAAATGTTTCTTGATGTTTAATGAGGGAATTGTTTTTGGTCACCATATTTCCGGAGATGGAATTAAGGTAGACTCATCTAAGGTGGAAGTCATTTCCAAGTTATCAGTGCCATGTTGTCAAAAGGATGTTAGAAGTTTTCTCGGTTTTATCAGATACTATAGGAGATTTATAGAAAAATTCACAAAAATTGCATTCCCACTCTTTAAATTACTCACCAAAGATTGTGAATTCAGTTGGGATTCTGAATGTCAAGTTGCCTTTGAAACATTGAAAAAGAGAATTTCTGAAGCACCCATCTTAAAAGGACCTAACTGGAAATTGCCTTTCCATATTTCAACAGATGCTTCAGATTCATCCTTATGAGTTGTTTTAGGACAAAAAGATCTCACTTCTTATGCCATTTATTATACTAGTAAAAATTTAACCTATGCAAAGTTAAATTGTACTGTAACCGAAAAGGAGTTCTTAGCTGTAATTCATGCCATTAATAAATTCAGACATTCTATAACTGGCTATGAAACCTTTGTCCACACATACCGTTCTGCCATTAGATACCTAATGAATAAACCAATCACTAATGGAAGAATAACTAGATGGCTCCTACTTTTACAAGAATTCAACATAATCATTCTAGAGAGACAAGAAAAACAGAACACAGTTGCCAATTTTCTATCTAGAATACAAAATGAAAACAATGATCGACCCATAGAAGATAAATTTCCTGATGAATATGTCTTTTCCAGTATCTACTAAATCACCTTGGTATGCAGATATTGCTAACTATTTGGCCACAGGAAAAATACCATTTCATTTATCTCTTAGAGAAAAAAGAAGAATAGTCCACAATAGCACGTCCTACTCATGGATAAATAAGGAATTATATAAGATGGGACCAGACCTCATCATCAGAAGATGTGTTCGGGAGGATGAAATACTAGCGATACTACAATCTTGTCACGATGAGCCATGTGGAGGACATTTTTCTAAGAGAATTGCTTATAAAATCCTGCTTTTAGGATATTATTAGCCTTCCATTTTCAGGGACACCAAGGAATATGTTAAGAGATGCAATAGTTGTCAGTGAATGGGCAAACATACTCTTTCAAACGAGATGCCACTACAACCATAGGTACTTATAGAACTATTTGAAAAATGGGCACTAGATTTTGTTGGACCAATCAGCCCACCTTCAAAGCAAAAGAAGTATATTTTGGTATGTACTGATTCTGTCACTAAATGGGTTGAAGCTAAAGCACTTCCTTTTGCTACTGAAAATACTATAGTTTCATTTATTTTTGAGGAATTTTTACTCGTTTTGGTGTTCCAAGAGAAATTGTAAAAGATCAAGGGACACAGTTCACATCCAGACTAGTGCAAAAGCTTGTGGACCAATACAAGATAAAACATCGGAAGTCAAATCCATACCATCCACAAGCCACTGGACAAGTTGAATCCACAAATAAGGTGATCGAGGCTATCCTTACAAAGACTATACATATACACAGGAAAGACTGGGTGGAAAAGCTTCCAGAAGCCTTATGGGCCTAGAGGACTACATGGAGGAATACTATAGGACATACTACCTATGAACTTGTTTATGGGAAGCAAGTCTTACTTCCAATAGAATTCCAGATCCAGACTTATAAGACAACAGTCCAGTTAGATCTTGACTTGTCAGAAGACCAGAAGCAAAGGATGACACAATTAAATGAGCTCAATGAAATTAGACAAGAGGCCTTCCAAAGGACCAGCTTAGTGCAACAACAGAGGTCAAGATGGAATGATAAGTACATTAAAGAAAGGAAGTTTCATCCAGGAGATTGGGCATTGCTCTTTGATTCAAAATTCAAAAATTTTCAAGGAAAATTCCAAACCCATTGGCTTGGACCTTATGAGATTGAGAATGTCTTTGACAATGGTGCAGTTAGAATCATGACTATTGACGAAGAAAGAACTCCTCTATTAATAAATGGACATAGACTCAAGCCTTACCAGAAACCATTAACAAGAGAGGAATTTGTTAAAATATTTCAGGATAATTCACAACTGAAGATGGTCAAGAAGAATTCCTCTTCTTTTCCACCTTAGAAATTTTCATTCAGTTTGTTCTTAAAAAAGAAAAAAAAGTAATAAATTTTGTATAAACATGAAAACAAACATGTTGTTGGCATGTTTATACATAAAATTTAAAGTGAAAACCAACTCGTTGGCACTTCAAATTTTCTTTTCAAAAGAGAAAAAAAAAACAACAATAAAGTTCATCTACTAAAATCGTTCTTTCTCTTAAGCTGCATAAACAACAACTTTCCGTAGCGTGGACAACTCTCTGTAGCTTGAACAACTTTCCGTAGCATGGACAACTTTCTGCAGCTTGGACAAGTTTCCGCAGCTAAACAAATTTTTGCAGCCTAAAAATTTTGAAGTCTACAAGAATAATTGGTGATCTGGATTAAAGGATAGCTAACAACAAGGAACCTGCAGGACATTAAAGGACAACAAATAAGGTTAGCAACAAAAAATTAAAAGGTATGTGCTGCTTTAATTTAACAATAGCGAAGGTTATATAGAATGCATGAGTAAGAAAATATAGTACTAAAGTGCAATCATTATAACCTAAGGGTAATGGCCGGCTAACGAAATATCATATGCCACAACTCTAAAAGTCATATCACAACCTTGTGCCAAATCTGCCAAATTAATTACCAAATCATAAGCTTGAATGTGCCTAATGGTCGAATTCATTCCCATAATCCTTTTGATAATCCATCCGTTCTTCCCTATTCTTACACTCCTCTGTTCTTTCACAGTCATTTCATCTTTCTACTAGATAGTAAACCCTACCAGTCCCATTTTCCTGTCAAGGTAGTTAATCTTCAAGGCAAAGCATCCTTCGACATGGGGGTAATTGTTTGAACTGAGACATGAGGGAAGCAATTCCTAGAGGGGTACCCACAAACTAGGGAGCTACTGCAAAGAAGGCAATGGTTGTAGTCATTGAGAAATTTAATGGTTTCCACAAAGAGGTGACCAAGACATTTGCACGCTCATTCGATGGAATGGAGGCCAAAATTGGGGACATAAAACTCACAGTAACGGAGTCTATGATCGCTGAGGCCACTGAGTTACCAAGACATGGAGAAAAATGGTTTAAAAACTGAGGGATTGACAGTGAGGACTAGAAGGTTTTCCTCAAGAATCTGAACATGGACACCACGGTCTACAAAAAAGGTATTCCAAGCTCTGCTCTTAAAAACAAATGGAGAAACTTGTTACTTGTGCTTCAGAATTTTATCATTTGTGAGGGTAGGTTCGGGAAAATGTAGTTTTATCATGTTAGAATGATGATGCACTTCCTCAAAGATCATCAGATGAACCTCCCCTATTCCCTCTTGAATAACCTCAGGAAAATGGCCACAAATGTTCAGAAAAAAATTGAATGCATAGAAAATACCATGTATCATCATGGTTTGGTGAAAATACTGTTCAAATTTCATATCTGAAGTATAGGAGACAATTGGGAGAGTTTCCTAATAAGAAACCATTTTGAGGAAAAATCCCTAGAAAAACCAAGTAGCAGCAGAGCCCTCAGAGGGAGAAAGAGAACCATAGAAATGATAAAGGAACATGCACCTCAAACTCAGACAAAAGTAACAGAAGAAGAGTTGCCTATAGTAAAAATTTTGCAGAGAATGAAGAGGGGAAACCCTAGAAGAAAGAAAGCTAGCCCACGTAAAGAAGAACTCTCACAAACTAAAACCTCTCCTATAAAAGAAAAATCATAGAATAAGAGGAGGAAAGTGAAGAAAACACAAACCCCAGGGTTAAGAAGGAGCATGAGGTTGAGCACAATTCCACAAACAACCTCAAATACTACAGACTACATTAGCCTTGAGGAAAACAAGCCAAATGAAAAGGAGCCAATAGAAGAGGAGCCAATAGAGAACACTTTAATAGAGATTGAACTAATAGAGGATGAGTTAATTGAAAGCCCTAGGAATTCTCCAAAAGGGTCACCAAGATCATCACCCCAACCTTACAACTCACCTTTGGAAAGCTCGATATAGAGTCCAAGAATTGACCCCGCACAACAGGAAATCTATGACTACATAGAGTCACTGGAAAGGAAGGTGACAACAACAAAGGAAACAATATAGAGCCCTGGAGAAGGAAGCAACCAGGTGAACGAACAATCGACGTCAAACATCTTGAAGCAAGAAATCTTTGAACTAGAAACAATGAATCGATATCTTAAAACTGAAAAATCAAGCCCCGAAGACATAGAGTGAGATACAGATTGCCAAGAGTGACAATCGGATCCTACATCTAAGCTTGTGGTATAAGAAAAACAAGAAGCTGAAGAAAGAGAACAGAATTATGTAGAGAGAGATAATCAGTTTAAAGTACAAAATTCTAATGAGAAAGCCTAGAATGCCAATATCTGCCAAAAAGAAGAAAACAATGAAGAGGGAGATGAAAAACAAGAGGTACAAGCAAAAGACAAGGAAGAAGCGTATGAGAACATACAACATCTCCAATCCAAGGGAATGTAGAGTCTGAAGATTGTCCTACCATGACATCCTTTTTGCCTAAAGATCCTCTCTTTTTCATATATATTTACCACTTAAATAAATCCATATCTACTAGTTTTTGATGAAGGTATGCATTAGTATGTTTTCTTGTTCATATTCAACTCTATACCCTATTGTTTTAATTAAAGTTACAAATGGCTACCGAATTAATCTGTTTCCGCAGCGAGTCCAGGATTTCGTAGCTGTCTTTTTTGTTTGCAAGGTTCCAGAGCTCCAAGTCAGCGACGAAAGTTGTGGATGGATAGAGGATGACTCCCTCATGGATATCTTCCTATCCACTCGAAACTATTTTCCAAAAGAAGCATAGGAGATCGCGCCGAATGATGTGTTTATGAACAAGTTTGTGAATTTCGTGTGAATGAAATTGGTTTTTGTGTGCAAGAATTGTGTTGATTTGAAGCTCTGAACTGCTATGTGGAGGGCCCCTACAAGCAGTGGAAGGTTTATAATCAAATACAATCTGATTTCCTTTAATTCTTCAAATGCTCTGTTTTGTGTGACAATGCTGCATAATGATCTCGCCAGCGAATTGTTATCTGCATAAGAACTTTAATTTGCTTTATACCTAGTTTAGACTGCTATCTAATTTTCTTTATACCTGGTACTACACAATTCTTTCCTTTTCTTATTATCCAAACTAATTTAAGTGTGTTCAAGTTACAATATAGATGTTGCTTGGGTTACTTTGTTTGAGCAGCAATTGAACAAGCGAGAGGACCTCTCCTAAAACAATTGAGTTCAACGGTATTCCTCTTAGCTGATAAAATATGTTTCTTTTTTCACTTAAGAGAATTAGGAGTTACAACATAGAGATTTAAGGTCAAAAATCCCAAACAATATAACACGAGAAAAATCACTCTCACCTCATCTACGAACTAATTGGATAGAGATTAATTCCTAGGGAAATTAATCAACATCCCTAAGAATTACAACACTAATACAATTGACAAACACCACCCCATCTTGAGTTTAGATCTTAACAAATACATAACGACCTAATGAATAACTTCTATGCACATATTGTGCACCCGTATTTCATCAGTCTACGCCCCCTAGTTGACAATTTATGATTGCCAATTCAAGGACATTGAATTGACCAAACACGACCCATACTTCCTTATGCACTGCTTCCTCGAATGAGGATGGTTTTGTCTCAACTAGGTCACTCATCAGAGCCATGTACCCATTGTACTGATCTGGTGACCTCCTCTACCTGTGATGTAATGTGTGTGCTCCCACATTCTCTCTAACATCATGCAATAATCAATCAACTTCCCTGGTGTGCTTCCTTCCATCTTGGGATGTCTTTGCATGAGCGGGCACTTCCACTTTTTGCTCCTTTGCTTGTGGTTTCTCCACAAAATCCTGAGATTCTTCCTTTGGAGCAAAAATCTCCTCATCTGCATGTAACTGAAGCTCCCTCTCAAAGTAACATCTCATGGCCTTTTCTTCATTGAACTTCACATCTCTTCGAACAATTGTCATCCTGTGAGATGAAAGGTACACCCGATAGTTGTGAGGTGTATTAGTGTACCCCACAAATATGCCCAACTCAGCTGTCGACTCTAGCTTTTTCCTTGCATCCTTGGAAACATGACAATATATTGATGAACCAAAGATCCTGAAATGTGACACATCTGGTTTTTTCCTTGAAAAAATATTCTTCTGGTGTACTCATCCCGAGAATCTGATGAGGACTCCTATTATGAACATATACCGTTGTGTTTCATGCTTCAACCCACAAGTGCAATGATAGGGCCTAATCATGAAACACCACCTGTGCAACTCCCACAATACTTTTATTCTTCCTCTCAACCACCCCATTATGTTGTGGGTTATGGGGTGCTATTAACTCCCCTCGAATGCCCTTTGATGCATAGAAGTTCTTGAACTCATTCGACACATATTCACCACTGTTATTGCTCCTGAGAGCCTTCACTTTCATGCCAGTGTCTTTCTCAACAAGTTCTTTAAATTCACAACATTTGGAGAATGTCTAGTTTTTCTTTTGCATGAAGAAAATCCAACATTTACGTGAGAAATCATCTACAAATATAACATAATACCTTTGTTTGGTTATGGAGGTTGTTGAGAAATTTCCACACACATCTGAGTGAACTCTTTCGAGTACTACTTAGCTCTATTGTCCTTATCATGAAAGGTGGCTTTGGTGTACTTCCCCAGTGTATACTCTTTGCATGTATCTCGCTACTCTAATGCACCCTTGGGAAGTCCTGTAAAAATATGTTGCATGATCTTCATGGATCCATGGTGCAAATGGCCAAGTCTCCTATGTTGTAATTCACCGATGTCTTGGATCTCCAGCTTCTCTTTTTTCGTGCTCAAATAAGCACAGTCTTCTACATCCAATTTGTAGAGATTCTTCACTCGAACCTCGATTCGCTTCACTTTTCCCATGGCAATATGTCTAAGGAAAGCCTTTCCTTTTCTAAATATCACATTGTAGCCACAGTCCTCCAACATAGCAACTGAAACTAAATTCTTCTTAAGACCCGGAACATACATGGCATCTTTTAATGTGAGAGGAGAACCAGACTTCCTATGAAAAGTAACTATACCAATACTGGTTGCGCTATACCTTCCATCATCTCCCATCTCTATGTGCATCTGGAGGTCATCTGGAATGAGGCTCCACTATCCAGATACCACACACTACCCATCATCGATGTCACCATGCATGCAATGAGTGTGAAATCCAACTCGAATTGTGAAGCTAGAGCTTCACTTGCCGCTCCTCCCGAGGGCTTCTTGCCGACATTCTTGTGGGGACACTTCATGGCATAGTGTCCCAACTCATGACAGTGAAAACATTTAATCTTCGACAAGTATTTCTTCATTCCCGCCTGACCAGAATCTCCTTTGGATTAGGATTTCTTCCCTTTCCTTTTCTTTGCCTTTCCATCCAAGGCACAATTCTCCTCATAATCATGCTTAGATGAGGTTCCATCTTTGGTTTTCTACCTTATCTCTTCTTGTACCAGGTCATACCACAATCACTCCCAATTTAGTAGCTTCTCCCTCCCATTTACCAAATATTGGTAGCTATTCCAGCTCTTGAGAAGGCCCAAAAGTGCTAGGCTTACCCAATCATTTTCAACAACTGTAATACCAACACTCCCAAGTTCATCCTAACATTGGGTGAACCTGCTCAGGTATTGTGGTATTATCTCGGCCTTCTCCACCTTGATATTCCAAAGCTAGTCCTTTAGTACCAGCTTCTTGTGGTCACTTTTGTTCCGAAACAAGTCTATCAAGGCTTGCCACATTGCATATGGGGTATCCTTCCCATGGATATTCAAGACAATATGATCTCGAACTCCTAGTATGATCCTCCTCACCTTTGCTACACATTTATTCCACTACTACAGATCTTGAGCATCAGTTTTTGGAGGCTTAGGAATATCATTGTCTATGAATTCCTTCAGCCCGCTATCTTCCAACACTGCCTCCATCCTGTCCTTCCAAGAAATATAATTCAAGCTACCCTCAAGGGAATACTCGAGTGTCAATCCATAGAACGATATCTTGTCAGCTCTGAGAATGATACTGCAAATTCGATTTACCTGCAAAGACAAACTCAAATTCTTCTCTTCTATTGTGATTCCTGCTCTGATAACATGTAGAAATTCCTTGTAGATTTAAACTGCTTATGTAATACACTAAAAAAAAGACTTGAATCTACTCTACTCATCAGCGGAAACAATTAATCGATCAAGAAATCACAACATAAGCATGAAACAAGATTCAATCACATATGATTAGAGATTTATCTAAGAGGAAAGCTTGTTGTTCAAAACCCCTTCCTATCTATATATTGCATTAGATCATAAAATATAATAGAAATACAATGCTTGTTCAACTTGAACAATCTCTGAACAAGTATAATCTATCTCACTGCCTCACAAGCTGAATCTGGCCAACACTTAGCCAATTTCGTTGCCTACCAAACTCCTATTTCCTTGCATTGTTTCTTAAGGAATTAGCCCCTATTAATTAGGGCAATCCCCATCCTGAATTGCGCAATCCATATAGGCCCTTCTCTGACTACATGTGCCACTGCATGTACAACTTAGAAAATGATACAATTGATAGTACACCTCCCTTGAATTCCAATCTCAACTGGGTAACTCAAATTTCATGCATGCGTGAGTTAATTATGGTTGATTTATCAATTAACTGGTTGAACACATGAAGCTGCACCCCACTGCTAGACCTCCTACTAGGTCCTCTAACAGTTGGAACTAGTTTAACTAACATTAACTCGGTTTAACTGAATTAAAAGTTAGGAACCACTCTACATGACTCAAGTTAAGCCCTCAACTCAAATTAACTGAGCCAACTAAGTGAAATTAACTTAGTTAACTCATTCTTTTTGTCTTGTGATGTGGAATTACAGTTTTATCCTAATTTAATTCAAAGGAAAATTAAATAAAGATTTTCTTGTTGCCATTTTCAATAGTAGACACCAAAAGTTAGTCTAGAGTCCAAGGAAAAACCCATAAGGGGAAAACCCATCAATCCTTTCCTTATAGATCATTCATCAACAAGATAGTAACCAATATGCTCCTTTCATGTCTTTTAGATGCATTATTTTATAAATATAGGTTGCTCATCTTATACAAAATGATGACCTTCATGTAGCACAATTTTACACAGAGATTGTAGCTCGCATCACAAAGATTCACATCACAAAAATATGTGTATTCTTGTAGCTCACATGACAAAGATATGTATAGCTCGCATCATAGAGACATGTAGCTCGCATCACAAAGATATGTATAGTTCACATCATAGAGATATGTAGCTCGCATCGCAGAGAATTTGTGACTCAGATTCACATTAGTTATAGAGTCTTAGACCTTCGCAGCAAAAGATGTTTAACCTCATAACTTTTCTTGGATTCCATAGAGAAATTAGCCTCAGAACATGCTCAAAATTTTGTCTCCTCGGATGCTACAAAATTGGTTGCCAAATGGTGGAAGATAGGTGCCAATATATACTTATTTCCCTCTCTGAAAAGGTGCCTCTTAGAGAAAAGACGACTTGATGGTTAGGAGGGCTAACCTAACAAATTGGAGAGACTAATGACACTTTAAAAATACAAATTTTACTTCTTTCATAAGGGTCATGAAGAACATGCCTTTTACATTTCTATCGACCAAAACAAAGAATGAAGAACATGCTTGACAATAAAATTATTAATAGTAATTTCTTCTTTTGTTTTTACATAAGATACACAATGATACAATGACAATTATGAAGACTGAACCTAGTTAAAATTCCAACAATGACAACAATAATTTCCAGTGCTTATTCACATACATAGCAACTTGTTCTTACAAATAGTGTACAATTTTATTCTACACTGTGCTTCAACATACACACCATTTGTTTCACATCAAGCTCAATAGTTTCGCTATGGTCCTTTGTTACAAACTCTTTTCCCAACTTCACAAGCTCCTTTTTCAACCTCTCAAGCTCTTATCTTTATCTTTTTTGCAATTACCTCAACTCTTATTTTCTCGTCTGCTCCATGCCCCTAAATGACAGTTGAAAGGTTGAACTGTAATAGTGGTTTGGATTCCACTACCATTTCCTAGTCTAACCATCATTCTTATGGAAGCTAAACAATCATGGTGGCCAATCGTCATTTTTGCGTCCAGTTCCCCAACTAATCATTTTTTATTTGTCTGATTCCCAAACTAATCATTATTTCTTTGCACAAGTAGTCCACTGATTCACCACATTGTTTGTGACATGTGGAATTGTTGCAAGTCATGATTCATAATCTTTAGCAGAGTTGCAACATAGAAACAACATGCGGTTTGCAACAACATAACCATAGGTTGGTGTTGCAACGACAGTCATAACAACGTAACAATAGGGTGGTTGTGCAACAACAATGTAACAACAAGGTGGTGTTGTAGTGAGGGTGTTGCAACAATGTTACAATAGAGTGGAGTTATAGCAACAATGTCGCAACAATGCAATTGTAGAATCCTATCACAACATGCTTATTTAATCTCTTACGGTACTAGCTGAATTAGTAAATTCCAATTGCTTTTGGCCAAGGATGTTCCTGCATCATTTCCAAGTCTTCAATATATCCTCTAAGTTTATGAATTTCCTGATTTACATTAATCTTTCCCCCTCCTTACGATAACTACAATTCTGATTCTATTATTTCTCATAGTTCTAAGGATTTCCACCTCTACAGGGAAAATTTCCAACTTCAATTATTCTTCCTCCTAGAAGATCAAATCCACTCTCATACCGAATGATGTACCAAATTAGGTGATAGATCCAACTCGGGGCATTGCATGTTGGTATTAACCATACATGTTGTGTACAACAAATGTAAATACTAACACAAAAGCAATGCATAAATAAATACACAACAAGACTTTACTCATTCATTATATTACAATTACAATAAAATTACATCAAAGATATATTCTTAGGATTTCACAAATCCTCACAACCTCTCCAAATATAACTCAAATTCTCTACATGTCATACACACTCAATGTTCTATGCCTCTTGAACTTCTTTTCATTCCACTACAACATGCTAATTCACAAAACATTTTACCTCTTTTGTACTCTACCTTTTGTAGAAATCACTCAAATCTTGGCTCTCTTTTTGCATCAACGAATAAGTTCTATCCATGTCTTCTTGTTTTTATTGTATATCTGCTTTCATTTCAATGGGAACACTTTCCTCAATCTTCTTGGCCTTCTCTTTGAGCTGTTGTTGTCAACCTTCAAAATTATATTCATGGGGAAACTTCCCCATTCTTGATGCCAATTTAAATCCAACTGAATGTCCTCTCACGATTGGGACCAGCTTGAGTTCTTTCGTTATCCATCAGTTTATAAGGATTTCCTTCAATCCTTAGTTGCCCAACAAACTCAATCATTTTCTTCCAATGGTCCATCTTCCTCAATTCTTGCTTTGTTCCATCTACCACTTTTTTATCTCTTTGATTTCCAATGTGTAACCCTTCACATTCTCCTATTTGTACCACATCTCGTCTTCCCATGTGCATGGCTCTCATTACCAACCACTCCATTTGCATTTGCGCAGTCTCACACCCATTCTTTTTGTGCAATCCTTCTATCCATCATCTTCTACACATATCCAACCAAACATTCATCCCAATTCTTTGACATCAATTTGCAAGACCACATAAGACATATATCATTTCATTAGCATCACTTAATCAACAATACGTTATAATGCAGCCCCACACATCCAAATCACCACATCACTTTTCAATAGCCATGATTTTGATTTTGTTAGAATGTTGTTCTAATTTCTTGATTTAGTGCCTGTACAATGTAGATGTTTTCCTAATCAAGAGGAGTGACGCTCTCATAACAAACTTGTATGATGGCCTAGAGGCCAAGGTTAAGCCACAATATTGTTTAGGGGAGGTTGTATAGGCTACGTGGGGGCATTATATTTGGAGTAGGTTGTTGAGATGTACAAAAAATAGGGTTTGTAAAACATGATGAAAGAGGCAATGATTATACTAGAGGGAATATATTAAGGGGTTTTATGCACGTGCTAATCAAACGCGCTTTTGTAGTCATCAACATTTTATGATGTTTGTGTTTCCATGAACTATGGATGTAGGAATAGTAGTTTGGTGTCTTTAGTCCAAGGCACTGAATTACATTGACAAGACAGTGTGAGAGGAGAGCTTTTGTTTTGAAGTGGATGTTCTTCAGGGAAAAGATTCTATCTACAATGGTGGCAAACAATGTCAGGGTTTCCAAACAAAGTGTTAGGTGGTCTAATGCCATAAGGTTTGTCTCAATGGTTCAAAACACGACATTTGAACATTGATAATTACAAAGGAGTCTGGAGCATCATGGCAACATTGTGAGATTTCCTTCAAAGAATCTTGATATGTAAGTGGGTTCATACCTTGTATGGTGATGCAAATAATTGGAGGAGTAAAGTACAACAATTAGTAGCATCGATCCTCTACAATATTTGCTTCATTTTGTTCAAATCCATGTCTTAAACAATGATCAAATTCTCTTGAGAACTCACCTAATTTCCAGTTAATGTTGATGAGCATAAGGATCCTTATGGATGGTTGGACCATCTTGTTATATTCCTACAAAAACTTGTCTTTCAACTTAAGCAATGTGGCAAGGCACAAGTTTTGCTTCTCCCACAAATAAGCTCATTCACAAAGAATGCTATTGAAGTAGGTGTACATGAAATCATATGTTTGATTCGTTGTAGGTAGAAGATCTAGGAAAACCTCTACTAAAGATGACATGTGTAAGCATCCATCTATCAAAGGGGTGATATAGAGGAACTTGAGCAAGTGGGATATGGATCACACCAATGATGCTTGTGGCATGTCAATGAATTTGATTTGATTAGAACTAGTGATAGGGGATTGCATGGACAACTAAGTGCAAACCCAAACAAATTACTAGCTTATCTACAACAAGGGACAAGGAAGTCATGGAAGTGTGCATGGGCAGAGGAGGGAGAGGAATCTTTGGATTTGAAGAAGTGCCTTCCCCTTGATGTAGCTCACATTCTATGAGACCAATAACCAATTTCTCAACAACTATCTCCAAATTCTCCTTTGCAAGCAATTCGTCAACGAGATTGCAATAGATATAATTCAAACCATGAGCTAAGGTACAATCCAAAAATTGTTCACCTTTGTAGAGATATTATAAGGTTCTTGATAAGGTGGTTGGCAGCACGAAATGTGTTGTCTAACAATCTTTTGTACCTCCTCCCAATATTGGTAGTACTCTATGCAAGGCTCAAGAGCAGAGGGAAAGACATTATGCTGCAAGGTTGGCAAATTATTACTTTACCACCACAAAGTGACATACTAAAACCCATATGTTGCTTGACATAACATGCTTTTGGAAATGGAACCAATGTTACTTATACTAAGGTTTTAGGCTAACAATGGGCACCTAATGGCATACAAACACACCAACTTAAATACAACCTTACGCGTTATTGTGCGCACATATTACATACTCGACGAGTCAATTAATTGTCCAACACATATATGTAAGCTAAAAACATAACGGCAATACTAAATAACCCAATCAATTCATTATTCTACTCTAACTAGTGCACTAGGCGAAGAGGCAAGCAATCTTTCCCATAACACACAAATGTATGGTTGTGAAATAGATGATAAAGAGATTTTCATTACAATATAATGAAGAGAAGTAGATATAGAGCTCTCATCCATTTGCCTTCTACTTATGCAATAGGGTATAAATAGCTAACCATGGTTGTCAGCTACACGACTTGGGTTCACAAGCTGAACCCCAAGCTAATGCACTGCGATAAAAATACATCATTTCACATTACATTACACTGCATATCAATGCGTTCAAGGGTGACACAATCAAGTTAGTTGAGTATTTAGCATGATATGATCAAGGGCGTCGACCTTTCTACCCAAGTACTCAATCTGGACTCAACAAGATTGTAACAATAATTATTTTATTGGATGTCCTTGTGAAAATGGATACTATATATTATGCAAGGACTGCTTAATCATAGTTGCGAGAATGGTCAACATTCCACTATATAAGGTAATATCAATCCCATGGAATATGGCATCAATTTCTTTTTGTTGGTTCTACTACTGTCGTTGTATTAGGAGCTATAACATATAAAGTTGAAACCAATTGACTAAACATTAGCATGTAATTGCGTCCCAGGAGGAAAGCAAGAATGTCTCTTATAGATAATTTCCAAAACAATGACGAGAGAAGTGCATTTTCGTACTTCCCAAATACATTTATAGGAGGTATTTTGAAATGAAAATGAAGCTTCCCACACGTTTTCCTGTTGGAAAATCCATGAGTCTAGCATACGCTGAAGTGCACAAGTGATCCGGGACTCCCAACATTCTAGCATATATTGAGTAGCACTAAGAATTAGGAGGCCAATCCACTGATCAAGACAACCCCTAAAGTTAAGAAAATTAGCTTCCTTGTCGTCGATCAAATCCCCAGTATATCATCTGATCAAACTAGTCAGTATGGGAGTTTTCAGTAACATCAGTGCACAAAGGAAGCTAATTGTCTTAACTTTAGGGGTTTCCTTCAACCCTGAGCATCCTTCATTATAAAGCATCAATGTCTATGCTGCATGACTCCAGACTTTTTCACAACAAAGCACACAGTCCAGACCACCACATATCAGAAGGCAGAAATGTATTTTTCGTTGTGAAATATCATCTGATGAAAATGAATACCAGGACCATGCACATTTCTGTTTGGCACTGCAAACCAAAACTTTACAAGGCCTTCAGATTTACTGAGCTTGTTGACGTATGTTGCTTTACTTGGCATCACCAATAATCATGACAAGAACACAACCCATCCTTGAAATGGTGGAAACGACTGGAATCCCTGACGACTATTTCTCGTCGAACAATCTTGGAGATAAACTTAATAGCAGTGTGACAGTCACCACATACACGAAGATTATTTATCACACGAATAGGGGTTCCTTGGGGTGTCTTTATAAGACCAAAAGCAATGGCCAACTTCTCACTATGATGTCTGAGAATGTGTCCCTTATGCTCCTCATCCACATCAAAGAGGACAAAATTTGTGTCAGGCACATATCCTGCGTCTTTCAATTGCAGAGTGAGTTTCTCCAACATTGCATAGATCTCTGTTGTTTGTGGGTGGAGTCTGTCTTCTACTCGGAAGGCATGCACTCTGTTCTTAACGTCAATCCAGCTACATCCTGGCTTCTTTTTAACCCCTCTATCTTTCATCAATTTTCTAACTCTTGCCACTGCATCCCATTGTCCAGCTGCAGCATGGATGTTTGAAAGCAGTACATATGTTGCTGATGCTTGGGGTTCCCATTCCAGAAGACACTCTGCTGCATGTATTCCTAGCTTGATGTCGCCATGGATTCTGCAGGCACCAAGCAGTGCAGCCCATACACGGCCATCAGGTTCAACTGCCATTTTCCTGATGAAGTTCTCTGCCTCATTCAGGCGACCAGCACGACCAAGAAGGTCAATCATGCAAGCATAGTGGGCTGTTGTTGGGGTGATGCAGCAATCTCGATTCATGCAGTCAAAGTAGAATCGACCCTCATCTACCAGGCCTGCATGGCTGCACGCAGTCAGAACAACAAGGAACGTTATGTGATTTGGCTTCAAGCCTATCTGCTGCATTTGTTCAAAGAGTTGGAGGGCTTCCTTGCCAAACCCATGCTGGGCACACCCATCAATCAAAGAGTTCCATGAAACCACATCCCGCACAGGCATTTTATTGAAAACTCGACGTGCATCTCTTATGATGCCACATTTGGCATACATGGCAACAAGGGCGTTCTGTACAGGTATCTTTATCTCATACCCAATCCTAATTATGTGTCCATGGCCTTGCCTCCCATGTTCCAAAGCTGCAAGGCTAGCCCAACAACTGAGAACACTGGCCAACGTGTACTGATCGGGTTTCAAACCTGCCTCTCGCATTTGGCAAAACAACCCTAGGGCCTCCTCTGCCTGCCCTTGCTGAGCAAATCCTGCAATCATCGTATTCCAAGAAACTTCATTCCGTTGAGGCATTTTCTCAAACAGTAGGTGTGCAATCTCTATATTTCCATATTGGGAATAACCTGCAATCATTGTGTTCCAGGATAGCACGTCTCTAACAGGCATTTGATCGAAAACCTCGCGCGCATCATCTATGCTCCCGCATTTGGCATATGTATCAACAAGAGCACTGCCCACAAACATGTTGGACAGAAAGCCAATTCTTATGATATACGCATGAAGCTGCTTACCCTGTTCCGCATCTAACAGCCCGGCAGAAGCGCTCAGAACGCTGGCAAAAGTAAAATGATTCGGCCGCACACCGTCACATATCAATTGGCAAAAGAGCCTTGAAGCCTCTTCACCGTAGCCTTGCTGTTCATACGCTGCGATAATTGTATTCCAAGACGTTACATCTCGCTCAGGCATTTCGTCAAACAATTCGCGCGCAAAATCCAAACGTCTGAATTTCGCATAGCCCGCCATCATAGTATTCCAGGAGAATACATTTCGTACAGGCATTTCTTGAAACACTTCGCGCGCATCTTCGATCCTGCCACATTTGACATACATATTGACGAGGTGATTTTCTGCAAAAACACTCGGTTTGAAACCAGTTCTAGTCATTTTTCTGTGGATTCTTATGCCTTCGGGTAAAGCCTGCGATTTCGCACAGAATTGCAAAAGAGTAGCGTAGGTATCGGAGTCTACCTGAATGTCTTGTTGCTCCAGAATGCCCACAGCTTCCTTCAGTTTTCCTTCGCTGCACAATCTGCATAAATCGCCATCGATGGAGAAAGAGTTCAAGCTTCTGCTCTGCTGCTTACTTGAACCAATGTGGTGTCTCACGAAACGCTTGACAGTATCATACTTGTAGAGCTTTAAACTGTCCATGGTAGATTTGTACTCAAGGGTTGTTGCTTTTATTGCCTTAAGCACGGTGGCCAGTGCCACGTTATTGGGCATTACAACGGTGTATTCAATCAACCTCAGATGAAAATGGCAATGACAATTTTCACACAGGTTCATCACCCCACAAGGAGCAACGGGAAAAATATTATAGGTAGGGGATTCCTGACTTCGATTAATGTCTTAGATTCCAAAAGAGCCTTGCAATAGTGATTAGAACTTTAGGATAATTCAATGGAGTCACGGAGCTCATCTCTCGTTGCAGTCTGGACTTTAGCCCGGTTGCCATTGCTTGTCCGCGTCCGTGTACTCCTCTTTCCATGCTGCCCCTTTGAAAATATTTGTATGTGGAGTATCTGAAGGTCAGTGATCTGTATGGAAAGGTAAATCTATCGGAAGCGATTATTTTTTGTTGGCTCAAATATTCTAGCCAGATTCATCGGGAGGAATCACTCAGATTTATTGGGAGATCACTTTTTGTGAAGCTTATTTATAAATCTACGCGGATGGATCATTTTTTATTAGTTTAATTAATTAAGCAGATTTATTCCAACGGACCATTTTTAATGGGTTCAATTAGGCAGATCCACTCAAAGGGATCACTTTTTGTCTACTAAACCTAACCCCTAGAGTGTTGAGAGAATTGAGACCCGATCTCTCAATAGCAAGGACACTTTAACAATGTGGACTCCACCAATTGATCTAACTCTTAGTGCTTAATTAAAGTGTTTTGTATTAACATCAAGGAGAAATTAATTTATTTATGAAGTAATGGTTCATGTATATACAAATTATTATAAGATATTACTTTAAAGGTTTACATGTTACGATATAGATCTACAAGTATAATTATCATATCTTTTTTTGTTATGGATTTATGATTCATGGGTGTTGTACATCCTGTGCCACAAATTTAAGTCATCACTGCTATTGTGATAGTTGCTACAAAACCATAAACTACAGTTGCAAGGTTCTCATGAATTCAAATAGCTGCCACAAAATTGGTAATGTCACCATAGAACACATTTTAGTTAGTGATTAATGGCTATAAGATAGTTACTTGGTTTGAAGTGTTTAATTGAAGATATTGCTTGCTTTCTAGTCTATATACCTAAGGCACCCTTTCAAGTCTTGCTAAGGAGACAAATTGTTTGGGTTTTAAATCCAAGCCTTTATTGTGTGCATTTTATTCACGAAGAATTGGAGAAGCTAGCACATAGATGTGAGACAAGTGATATGTTGTGATTTATAATGTTACGAAGGAACTGAAGAAATAATTCCTTAGATTTCTCCACAAAGTACTATTTCACCCTAACTAGTTGTTGACCGTTCAATACCACCTACCAAATTTATTGCTAACCACTTTTACTCATTATGGCCTTCTTTTGCAAAATGATTTCCTCTAGTAAATATGCACATGTGTGTAGCACCAAATATTTAATGAAAGGTAAGACTTGGCCCTCTTCATGCTCATGGTTGAGCATGGATGGCTCATAGAGCTGCATGTTTTTTACATAGACTTTTGAAAATATGCACATATAAGGTGGACCACTGGTTTTGTAAGCATTGTTCCATATCTTCTCAAATATTTCTGAAAGTCCATATCTCAAGGCTTTTATTTTCTTTGGCGTCCTTGTAATCTTCCATTATTGAGGTGTAATGGAACTTTGTTTCCTAATTGGGAGGTCTTCTCAATCTTGTGCTAATTATGCCTAATATTGTATTTTTCCACATTTTTAGTTTCTCTTAACCTGTTAGTGTATTTGTCTTCTTCTATTTATGAATTTTTTGACCTTCAATTCACCACTTGAGGTTGTTTCCTCACTTTAGATTATCCATATACAATATCCAATGGTGATTTGTAATTATCCAGAAATAAATAAATCAAAAGAGGTCTTATTGGTGGAAATGTGGATAACCTAGTTATAAGAATGTTATATGTAAACTAAATTTCCATCCAAAGTCCTTGGTTGTGGACAACCTAGTTATAAGAATGTTATATGTAAACTAAATTTCCATCCCAAGTCCTTGGTTGTTTCTATAAAAAATCTCTCAAAATTTAAACCAATCCTATTCACTAATTCTATCTTCCCATCACTTTGTGAATAAAATGCAATGGGTCTCTTCAATTTAGTATACAACTTATCACACAATGAAGTCCAAAATGTGGTAAGGAATCCAACATCTCTATAAAAAAAAAAGTTCTTCTTGAAATTCCAAAGTACACATTGACCCCTTCCTAAGGACAAGTTTGTAGCACCTTGTCCTTTAATGAACTTCTTATAACACATCAATACACAAATCTCACTAACATTGTCCACTACCACATGTAGGTAGTCACAACCTCTTCTTATCCTTATAAAACCATTAGTAAAGTCCATGGATATCCTTTCTCATGACCTTAGGGATTGGAAGTGGACAATATAGCCCATGCTTCCTTTATCTATGTAACAAAATAAAGTACAACCTCTAATAAATCTAGCTATTTCTTCTTACATTTTGGCCAATAAACATATCTTTGCATGTTAGCCACAATTTTTGCAACATGAAAAAGACCAGCCACCTTGGAGATGTAAGCCTTCCATATGAATTGTACTCTTTCTTCTTCTACTACAGTGAAGCTTCCCTATCTTGTAGATAATCCATCATCAAAATGGTAATCAACATGTATGTGTTCTTGTTGTCTGTGTAGTTTTTTATTCACCCCTTGAAGTTCTCACCCTTAACATACTGCTCTATATATGCTTCCTTGGTGAATGGATCCATAAGCATAATGGCTCTCAAAGTTATGAATTTTTGTGATGGTGCTCTAGAAAACAAATCAACCAATTTGCTCATAGTACCTTTTTATATTTCCTCGTTAAGAGTTTTTCTTATTGGAGCTTACTTTGGGCCTACAAATTATAGAGGGTGGTGGTCAATATGGATGAAGGTCTGTTTACCAAGTAGATAATGCTTCAATTTCTTCACTACTTGAACCAAGGCATCGGGTTCCTTGTCATATGTAAGGTAATTTAATACTACTCCATGGAATAACTCCAAATAATAGCAAACTCGATCGAGATCTTGGGGGGCGAGGGGGGGGGGG
>APFE030658967.1:207692-229957 GCA_000404065.3 Pinus taeda
TTGAAAAAGTGGCTTAAATATCGCAGTTGCTGGCACATAACTGGGTGAAAAAGTTTGCAGTTGCATGGAGGCCTTGTTGTGGGAGTGACTGGAGGGTTACAATCACATGGAGGGCTTGTCATGGGAGTGATTGGGGGTTTAGTTCAGTTAAAAAGAAATTTAACTCAGGGGTTGGGCACCTTGAGTGGTCGGTTAGCCTCTGGGGGTCCTGTAGCTCCTGAGGAAGGCCAATTTGGTTTTTGTTTGTCAATTCCACTTCCTTAACTGTACTTGGGAAGTTGAATCATATCATAGTAACTCTCTGTCACATATTTACCCCGGTTGGATGATTAGCTTGGGTAAATGTGGGAGGAGGGTGTTATTGAAAACCCTATAATAATTGTGGACCAACTTTCATACAATGTATGACATAGAAAATGGATTCCAAAGGTGTTAAAACGAGGTTGGAAATTGATATACAACTTTGAAACTAAAATATGCTTCAAACCTTGGTTCCCATGGAGTGGTAAACTACTATGATACCAATGATCTAAAAATTAGGGGCTAAGATTAAGGAGGCTTGAATGCTAACAGAGCAGGAGAAAAAACATATAGGTTTTCCATGAAACTAATCACAAGAACATTGATAAAAATGTAACAACATAATACATCACAAGAGTGTTGTCTAGGTAAATCCTCTATGTGGACATAAACAATCCCTTTAGCCCAATGAGTGGGACTAGCAACCAAGATGACAATCTATGAGACACTTCCCTAAATTACATTCGAAATGAGAGAAGATGAAGGAGACCTACCTCGTTTTGATGCTATAACACACTCCTTTGTTGAAGATCTTGATCACTTTCTCCTCAGGCTCAGCCCTTTACTATTCACAACGTTTGAATACCTACACAAAAGGCCAAATACACAAAAAATCATACAAGTGCAACAAGCATAATCAAATGCAATTCACTTAATAGATCAAGGAGCATTAATATAAATAATGTATTGACAAAAACTTTTATGGAAAGTGAACCAACAGTTATATTTTGTAACGAATAAAAGAGGAAGCATACAACATAGGCCTTGATGTTAGTAAGCCCTCCTTGAGTGAATGTCCAAGTTCAACCTCAAGCTCTCCAAGCACTCCTCCAAGCCAAAATGAATATCATGTAGGCACTATCTCAGCATAAGGGTGCAAATAATCAGATACCAAGAATTTGGGAATGGGAGAGGATGAATATATAGGCAGGGAGAGGGAGTTAGAATCTCACCAAAGATAGGGGAAGGCCCTCATCTCAAGGAGTAAGCTCATAGGTATAATATCAAAAGGAAATATTGGGAGAATTCGACCACATCCATAATGAAAAACCTCCAGCTCGTCATTTTGGAAGCCTCTAGATCACAAAGATTCTTGTCCTCTTTGGGAAAAATTTCCTTTTAGGGATCAGCGTGAGTATCCAAGTAAAAACCGCGTTGCCAGCGCGAGGCTAGTATGGTGCAACCAATCATCAACACAGGTAGGCAATGTTGCAGTCACACTGGCCCTGAATTTAGGGTTTTGGAGCTCACTTCTTCAGGGAAGGCTCAAAACATGTTTTCATCATTTCTTGAGGGAGGATCTAGACTGCATATCAAGATGGGTACACTGCATAATTGCCAAGTTTCAGGCACTCTGGGGTATGAAGCAGGGAAGTGCAGGAGGCATGACAAAATACTGTGTAACATATGCCCCCTAAAGCATGAAGGCAGAACAGAGAGTGATGGATGAGATGCTTTACAAGCTTTTGCAAGGACAAGAACAAACACTATTAGGAGACCTGCAAGTCAAGGACACATATACACATACATATTTGATCTATGTCATATATATCAAAACATGAATCCACGTTATGGGCGCAACCATCCGAATTAAAATGATTGTTTGGAAATCTACGATCCAAGGTATGGACACAACCATCTGATATAGAAGGATCATCATCATCATAGATATAAGGTCCCAAGACATGGTCGAAACCATCCGTATAGAGGAAACATGTATACAATCATGAATAATACATAAGTCCATGTAGCCTGACTTATATCATACAAAACTCAGGGTCTTGCACTCCATCCCAACTCGATCAAAGTACAAATTCTAACATGTGAATGAATGTGTCGAAGTCGAACATGCTAGAAAACCACCTGATTACTGGCCAATGATGTGAACCGTTAATAGGCACAAGAGAAACCACCTGTAATGACAATGGCTCTAAAAGTACGTCAATACAATCCGTGAATGTGAAAATGAGGTTGAAGTCAAACACTCGCGGAATCATCCGATTGAAGGCTAATGATGAAAACTTGTCATCGGATGCGAAGAACTTGCCATTAAGGCATGCAAGCTCTAAGGTATTGAAAGGGAGTTTCTAATCCATCTTCCTAGATAATGATCTGAAGTTGAAAGGAAGTGACTCTTCAAAGGAGGGCCATAATGATTCCCTCATCGACACAAAACAAGGAATAATTTGGAATAAACGAGTATGATCCAAGATTGTGGCAAAAGGTCAAACAATGTATAGGTAGAAAACTGCATATAGGACTTCTCTTGAACATATCGGTGACACGACTCCGGGGTGTGGCAAAATTTAACTCAACATAGGACCAAGGGTCATGATGACAAAGTGGAATAGTCATATGAGAGGCAAAACAGATCATACAACCCTCGAAGGGAAAGTGATTGAGTGAGGATATCCCAAACCCGACACAAGGAACAAATGGGTGTCATGTTCAAGAGCGACATGATGCCTATACAGGAGATGTTTCACTTTCACTTTTTCCCCATTATTTCTAGTGAGTACCCCAATTGTTTGT
The DNA here is from genome assembly GCA_000404065.3 of Pinus taeda. Lineage (NCBI taxonomy): Eukaryota > Viridiplantae > Streptophyta > Pinopsida > Pinales > Pinaceae > Pinus > Pinus taeda. The sequence continues at coordinate 210,525 of APFE030658967.1, forward strand.
AATCATAATCTTGAAAGGGATAGCATATGCTTGTCGTATAAGTTCATTCTTTGAATGAATCCATCCTAGTAAGCTTTACAAGTCCTAGGAAGGAGAAACTCAGTCTCGTCATGGTGACAAGTCTTTCATCATTTAATTTCTACGAGTCCAATAGAAGAGTAACTCGGTGTCTTTTTCATGTTTAGAGAGTTTGAAAAATAAGCGAAAAAGAAAACTCCAAAGGTCCCTTTTCGTAAATTGTCTCTTAAACCTGAAAAGGTAGAAAACAATATCCAAGAGAACCTCCTATCCATGTTCGACTAAGGTGTTCCTTTTTCGTACAATTGTCTATCTCATTCCAGAAAAGGGTTAAACTTATACTGAGTAGACATCATTTCATTTACTTTTATGAGATTGAAATGACAAATACTCGACAATATTTTCATTTTTCAGGAGTTAGAAAAGAGCTTAAAGATGACTCCACCTGGAGGAACAAGTTGTATAAAAGGATAGCAACTAGTTCTAGTGATGATGGAACTGCATAAAACATGTAAAGGTCAAGAGGTTGGCTAATAAAACCATTAATTGCAGATGTTCCTTAGGCAAGGGTAAAACAATCAAGTGAAATCATATGATCGACCAAAGAGATGGTGACGATGGAATGAAAAAACCAAGGCTCACTTGGAAAAACCGACTGATAAACAACAATCACGAGATTTAAAGTGGGAATGGTTTCATTTTTACACAAGATTGAAACATGGGAAACTATGCTTGAGTATATTTGAAGATGGTTTCAGTTTTCACAAGCTTGAAACATGGGAAATAACTATGCTTGGATTCTGTTTCATTTTTACGCAAGCTTGAACTGTGTCGTGGCCACAACCACCACCCTATTAAAACATGCTCTGGTAGAAAGTTTGAACGGGTCCCCTAGAAGTTTGATCTTTCACTTCTCCGAATGGTCTATTTTTATCGCAAGGATTTTAACTCTTTGCCGAGTCAAATCTGCAATTCTTAATGGTCAAGACTCCCCTTTAATAAATCTCTGTTGCATGATTCATCCACAACCTAGTCTAGCCTTTCATTCATATCCTTCATCGGGACTCTTTCAAATCCCCATAAATGTTCATGGTGCCCTATGCTCGCACATATAATCACACCTCTCGTTACTCCTCGAAACCTTCCATCGTACCTTTATTCCCATTATAACCCTTTTTTCTTGGCAAAGCCTCCTTAACTTACCCTTTCCATGCTTTTTTTAGTCTTTATACATTTCTCAATGCCTGACTCTATCACTATCGCAATTGCTCCATTTCCATGGCTATACTGCGCCTTCCTCTTTCACATCCGCTAAGCGAGAACCTTCCAGACTTCAAATACCATTAATGACATCCATATATATATATCGGGTCCGTCGTTACATCACTTATCGCAATCGGCAGAACCATAGGCCCATACATAAGGCATTCCGCGATATGGCGGACCCGCCGTGAGTATTAAACATAACACATACATTTATCGGGTCCACTTCCCCCAATCACCAATCGCAATCAGAAGAGTTCAGGGCTTATGCATAAGCACGATGCGATATGGTGGACCTGACGGTGTTATTAACCTAGTGCATATATATATCGGGTCCCCCCAATCACAAGTCGCAATCGGCGGAGCCTGAGGCTTATACATAAAGCGCACTGTGATATATCGGACCCACTGGGACTATTAAATGCAACATATATGATTTTCAGGTTCGTGTATCGCTAATTGCAATCGGCAGAGTTAAGGGCTTATGCATAAGGCGATATGCAATTTGGCGGACCCACCAAGATTACTAAGCGTAGCATAAAATGATTTCGGGTCTGCTTCCACCACTACAATATCGGAGTTCAGCAGTTCAATAAGCCCAGTTCCTCTCCATTGAAACGATGCGATGCGATAGTGTTTTGCAGACCTGATAGGGTATGGGTTCCCATTTATAATATTTCAAGTCTATATTTTGGATCCGGTTCTGTGTTATGTGATGATTTTCAATGTAAATCGAGTTTACGCTTGCGGGAATTAATCCGTGCGTGAATTAAAAAAGAGGGGCCGATTCTTTCACATTTGTTCCTTTTGATGTTATAAACATTTAATGAAGGCAAGATTTGTGTTTTTAAGCATTTCTATCATATTTTCATAAGCATAGATGATGTTTGTTATCTCTGCAAGTGAGGACTGTGAGAAGGCAAGTGAGTTCAAAGAATGGATGTATAAGCATCAAGTATGGCTCCAGTTAAAAGACGCATGAGCGGATCCAAAGAGTTTATCTATGCAGATATGTTTTATCTAAAGATTTGGCTTTAGGCATTGGCAGTCATGTTTCCATGTGCTACCTGTGTGTTTCGAAGGTTATGCGGTCTTGGGCCTTATCATGAAGAAATGACACGCATACCTCCTCCTTTCAATCAACATCTATTGATTTCCCCAGGAAACAAAACACTCTAGCAGATGTGGCCTTTACGTGTCAGCGGCTACACCGACTGTTCTACGATTATATATTCTAATTTGTAAATTGAAAAGAAGAGGGAGGTGAAAGGTTAAGGGAAGACGGAGGGTCAGTTCCTTTTGCATAAATATTACCTCCGGAGATGAAGGGAGGACTTTTTTTTGGCAGGACAACTTTTGATTTATTGTGAATAAAGAAGACTGTTTGGTCGAGAAAGAGCCTTTTTTCAGATTCATTTGCCTCTCCTTTCATGTGTTTAGAATCAGGATGTTGTTGCTGGCATAAATATAAATGTGATTTGTTTTATGCATATTGATAATAGACAAGCATAGTCATTGATATGAAAAGGAATTCTGGAGAGAGTACAAGCATGAATGGAGGAGATCATAACAACATAAAATCTTTCAAACTTTTCTATCGTAAGAAGACAGAAGGTGGTCAGGGTCAACTTGCACTACCTGCTCCACCTAATGAAGGGAATTTAAGTATGGAAGAGCTAGCTCTTATCGAATCACTCTTTAATAGAAAAGAACCTATAGTGGAGTTGGAGCGAGAACAAGAAAATGAGGAAGAATACCAAGTAGAAGAGCCCTTGGACGAAGAATCTCAATTCAACGTACTGTGGGATTTCTATACAAATGATAACGATGACGACGAAGGAGATAGTACGACAGAAATCCACACTAATGAAATCCACACACGAAGTAAGGGTCCATTTGCGGGTGTGATGAAGCCTGTAGACTAGACAAAGAAATATGTTCACCCTTTGAAGGCATCCGCTCCCAAAGTTCCTGTTGAGAAGGGTAGACCTAGTGGTGATTCGAAGAGTACTCCAGTCATGAACTCTCCACAGAAAGATAATACATCTCTGACTGCAATGAAGGCGACTCAAAATGGTAAACTCCCACATAAGAATGGAAAAACAGGTATGTTTACTCTGCCCTACCCTCTTTATAACATTGATTACAATATTGTGGATGATCTTAAGAAATCCCGAGCTAATATCACATACTTTGATTTGATAAAATTAACGCAGCAAATAGATTTGCTCTTGAAAGCTATGAACGAATGGAATTGCAAATCTCCCACCAGTCCAAGTATTCAAACCAAAAATTCGATGTTCAGACCCATTAGTACCTCTAGTACATCCCAAAATCCACCAGCCATGGAAGCCACTCTGTCAAAAATAAATTGAATGCCCCAAGATGTTAGTGCAGCCATGATAGGAAGGAAAGAAAAATCCATGACTCCACCTTTCCTTATCACATTTGAAATCTTCAACATGAACGTACACAATTGCTTGGTAGATTCCAGTGGCTCGTCCACTATTATGCCTTACATTGTTGCTAAAAGACTTCGCGTGATACTCGAGAAAATTGGAACTCGAATTATGCAATTGGATAGAACGAATGTGAAAGTAATTGGGGAATTGAAAGATGTGTTGGTTCGGATGGCTACCAAACCACATTACACACAAGTCATTGACATAATGGTGGTCGACATACTAGAGGCTTATGGAATGCTGCTTAGTAGGGACTGGTCAATAAAACTGAATGGATATTTCTCAACTAATTGGTCCCATCTCTTGCTGCCTTAGAAGGGGAAGGGTGATATGCTGAGAGTTGATCGAGAAAGATACATGAAGTATGTGGTAATGGAATTAAATGGCCCTAATGAACCTGTAATGTTTACCAACTCTATCCTTGGGAATTATAGTTTCAATGTTTGTGCCATGGAAACTTGTTTTGGAGAATTCCATGTAGAAACAATTAAAGAAATTGCAATAAACACACAATTGGAATCTCTCCCTTGTAGTCCAATTGATGAACCACCCTATAATATAGTAGATAATAGAACTAATTTCGTAGGAAGCAATTCAATTGATGTAACATTAGACTCGATATTTTGGACACTCTATTTTGATGGCTCTAACTTCCTTGAAGGTGTAGGTGCTGGGAGCATTCTCATTGACCCACAAGGGAACCAACATCTGATGGCCAGCCGGTTGGAGTTCGCGTGCACCAACAACACGACAGAATATGAAGGCTTGCTGCAAGGCCTGAAGAAAGCCATTGATATGAAGGTGAAAAATCTTAAAGTTTTTGGTGACACACAGATAATTGTGGACCAGATAAGGAAAAGGATACACTGCAATTTGCCACACCTAGTAAGGTACCAACATGAGGTATGGAGCTTAATTGACAATTTTGATTCTTTTAATATCACATATGTACCTCGAGGGCAAAAACAAGATGCCGATTTGATGGCTGGTATGGCTGCAAAACTTTTGTCTGATTTTAGATTAAAGAATAATAAATGTTATGTTGAATTGATTTTTAGACCATCCATGCTTGATAACATCTCAAATTGGCAGGTGTTCAAAGATGAAGAGCAAATCCTTGAGTTCTTGCACTGCGAGAAGACATTCAAGAATGTAGTCACTGATGAAAAGGAGCATGACAGGCTTATGAATGAGGGAAGATGAGGAAAGGGATCAGTCCAATATGATTCCCAAGTCAGTTGTCAAGATGGAGAACTTGTATGACCTGCATGATAAATTCAAGAAGCCGACTAATTGCAAAATCATAGCTCATCCATGAAGTATGAATCGGTTAACCTTGGAACCAAAGAAGACCCAAAAAATGTCAATTTGGGCTTGGGGTGCTCTCCACAAGAGAAGGCTACATTTGTTAAGCTGTTTAAAGAGTACAAGGATGTCTTTGCATGGACATATGGTGACTTAAAAACCTTTGATACCAGTGTTATGCAACACGTAATTCCTCTGGAAAAGGAGGCTAAGCCCTACCAAAAAAGCTTCATAAGATGCATCCTAGCCTAGAACCATTGGTGAAGAAAGAATTAAACAAAATTCTGGATGCTAAAATCATTTTTCCGGTCAGACACACACCACTGGGTAGCCAATCTTGTGCCAGTAAGAAATAAAAATGGAGACATAAGGCTGTGTATCGATTTCAAAAACCTGAACAAAGCATCACAAAAGGATAACTATCCTGTCCCTTCTATGGAACACATTCTTCAACGCGTTTCTGGGTCTGAAATGTTGTCCCTATTAGATGGGTTTTCAAGATATAACCAAGTGTTGGTGTCTAATGGGGATCAACTTCAGACAACCTTCAACACTAAATGGGGCACGTACGCATATCGTAAAATGCCTTTTTGACTTATTAATGCGGGTGCCACATTCTAGAGAGCTATGGACATAACTTTCCAAGGGTTGATTAACAGATTAGTAGTGGTTTACATGGATGACATCACGGTGTATTCATATCACAAAAGGGATCATATTTATCACCTAAAATAGATTTTTGAAAGATGCCGAAGATACGGAATATCATTGAATCCCAAGAAGAGCATCTTTGCAGTTACAGAAGGGAAACTATTGGGTCATATCCTCTCTAAAGAAGGGATTGTTATTGATCCTAAAAGAATAGAGACCATCATGAGAATACAACCCCTTGCAAATAAAAAGGAAATGCAACCTTTCTTCGGGAAGATCAATTTCGTTAGGAAATTTGTCTTAGGTTTCGCAGAAATAGTGCGTCCCATGCAGCTAATGATAAAGAAAGACGTTGTGTATAGATGGAGTGATGAAGCTAAGAAATCGTTTCAGCGAATTAAGGAGGCCATCGCAGAAGCTCCTGCATTGGTCAGCCCCAATTTCGACAAGGAATTCTTATTGTACACTTTCACCTTTGATGTTTCATATGCCACAATCCTCACCCAAAAAAATGATGATGGAAATGAAGTCCCTATCTCTTATATGAGCTCTAATCTTTAGGGAGCATAACTAAACTACCCATACGTGGAGAAACAAGGCTTTGCGGTTTTTAAAGCCGTAAAACACTTCCACCCTTATTTATTAAAGGTCAGGACTAAAGCAATCGTTCCCCATCTTGTCGTAAGAGCCCTCTTCGTGTAGAAAGAAATGGGTGAACAGAGAGGGCATTGGATAACTATACTTCAAGAATTCTACCTCGAGATTAAGCCGGAGAAGATAGTTCGAGGGCAGGGATTGTGTAGGCTAGTGGCATAAGCCTTGGCGGATAAAGAAGGGGCGTCCGAAGAACCAAAAGCGCAGAGCATGCAAAATGCACAAGTAGAATTCAGGGAGGAGCCCCTGTGGATTAATGAGACATTAATGTATGAGCATGAAACATTAGAAGCCCTTTTGGATCCTAAGTCGTGGTATTATGACATACACTTTTATCTAACACAGGGAGCATGTCCTGAACACATGGATGCATCACGAAGGAGAGCGCTCATATTGAAATCTAATCAGTATCACTTGGTCAATGACACATTATATAGAAAAAATTATGATGGAATCTGGCTGAGGTGTTTGGAAAAGGATGATGTTGATCATGTCTTGAAGGAAATGCACAACGACCTAGCAAGTGGTCACTACGGTGGAGAGACCACTGCTCACAAAATATTAAGAGCTGGATATTATTGGCCCACAGTATTAAGAGACTTGCATGCCTATGCTCAGAAATGAAAGGTATTTCAAACTGCTACAGGATGAGAAAGAAATCCAGTCGTTCCCCTCAGGCCCGTTATGATTCATTGCCCGTTCCAGCTATGGGGCCTAGATGTCATAGGCGAGATCACTCTGAACTCTTCACAACGGCATAAGTATATACTCACGATGACTGACTAATTCACTAGATGGACCAAATCCATCCCACTTCGGAAGGTAAATGAAGACGAGGTAATATCATTTATTGAGAAATTCATTATTGACAAGTATGGCATCCCTGACGCTCTCATATTTGATAATGCTTCTTACTTTTCATCACTAAAATTCACTGAATTTGCTATTGATAAATCAATTCACATAAGGTATGCATCAAACTATTATCCCCAGGGAAATGGATTTGCAAAGTCCTCAAATAAAAACCTCATCCGCATAATCCATAAATTTGTCGCCGATAACTAGAGGAGCTGGAACAACGCTCTAACAAACACCCTTTGGGCTGATAGGGTCACCCAAAAAGTGGCCTTAGGAAACTCCCCATAATTCCTCGTTTATGGACAGGAAGCCATCTTGCCTCCAAACATTACCCTTCCCTCTTTACATCTCTCCCAAGCTTCGAGATGAACCCCTTCAGCCTTACTTCAAAATAGGATTAACCAACTGGTAAGGTTGAAGGAATTGAGAGATAAAGCCATAAATAAATTTAGAAATTGAAAAACTCCCTGTTAATGGCCAACATCTTAAGAGATACTTCCAGTAACCACCATATGGTGGTTATCTCCTGAGTAGGTTAGGATTCATTTTTATTTTTTTGTTAGCTTAGTTATATTTCTATCCCTTCTGTTCTTGTTATTTCCACATAGTTTATTTTCCTTTTGAATTTCAGTTCTTTTCAGCCAACGGATTTCGGTCCTCCACTCTCATTTTCACTTCTATAACTCTCTTTAGATTTCCCTCATTCGTCACCTTCAGCTTTGCCTCCCTCGTTAACCTGCTAATGAGTCTGCCGGTCCTAAATTCATCGTTACCTGGCAAATCAAACAAACTTTCAATGAGCCTACGAGAACTTGAAAATTAGCTGTGGAATTCAAATCGAAGCCACTCATTAGCATCTGTTGGGAACTAGGTAAGATCTTTTGATAACATGGATACCTGGAGCATGTGGGGGCATATTTATAAAACAAAAAATGTATAACCACAGTTGGACTGGCATGGCGGAACGCTGCGTTTTTAAAAATCCCACTCAAACCTAGCCTATACTTTCTTATAAGGTTTGAAGTTATTCTCCATTGGTCCCATCCACTGCATTAAGTTTTTCGATACCTATCATCCACAAGTAAACCTCCTTTCATGGGCTAAGCTCACTCTCATATACCCTATGGAAAATACAATTGTGCTCTAGTCCTTGTGCCTGAAACTGGAAGGACTTATTTAAAAGAAAATGAAATATCGAGTCCTTGTGCCAATCTAGAAGGATTGGTTGTTTGGGAAGCTAGTTGGAGTAGGGACTATTGCTGGGCTCAGAGTACTGGTTGACACAACAAGCCCAACCTTGCTTAAGCAGTTTAAAAATATTGCATGATCCATGACCGCACCCCATTCAATCATATGAAAATATAAGACTAAAATTCTTATATAAAGTGCAGATAAACATATCTACATCAAGTTTGATGAGCGATAAAGAGCTGAGGTACACACCTAAACAGGTATTGACAGACCAGTGATGGCCTCGAAAGGATTTTTGAAAGTAGAAAACAGGTAAAGGAAGGTCAATAAATCCCATAATACTACCATTGGAGAATGCCTGTCAAAACCCTATTAGTAGGTTGAAGCTATTTGTCTTTATACCACCTGAAGCAATTAATGTTGAAGTGGAACCGATGCATGTCCATCTATACAGTTTGCGTTTCAAGTTTATCTTAACACCTTGATGTTCTATTGATCCAAGGTTTATTTGGAAACATAGATAACTGGTTCGCCCAACGGTTCGCCATTTGTTGTGGCCACAACCACCACCCTATTAAAACATGCTCTAGTAGTAAGTTTGAATGGGTCCCCTAGAAGTTTGATCTTTCACTTCTCCAAATGATATGTTTTTATTGTAGGGATTTTAACTCTTTGCCGAGTCAAATATGCAATTCTTAATGGTCAAGAACCCCTTTTAATAAATCTTTACTGCATGATTCATCCACAACCTAGTCTAGCCCTTCATTCATATCCTTCATCAGGACTCTTTCAAATCCTCATAAACGTTCATGGTGCCCTATGCTCGCACATATAATCACCCCTCTCCCTACACCTTGAAACCTTCCATCACACCTTTATTCCCATTATAACCCTTTTCGCTTCACAAAGCATCCTTAACTTATCCTTTCCACGCTTTTTTAGTCTTTATACATTTCTCAATGCCTGCATCTATCGCTATCACAATTGCTCCATTTTCATGGTTATACTGCGCCTTCCTCTTTCACATTTGCTAAGTGAGAACCTTCCGGACTTCAAATACCATTAATCGCATCCATATATATATATCAGGTCTGTCGTTACATCGCTTATTGCAATTGTCGGAACCCCTGGCCCATACATAAGGTGTTCTGTGATATGGCGGACCCGCTGCGATTATTAAACATAACACATACATTTATCGGGTCCGCTTCCCCCAATCACCAATTGCAATCGGAAGAGTTCAGAGCTTATGCATAAGCACGATACGATATGGCGGACCCGCCAGTGTTATTAACCACAACGCAATAATATATATTATATATATATATATATATATATATATTATATATATATATAGATATATATATATATCGGGTCCGCTCCCCCAATTGCAAGTCGCAATCGGCGGAGCCCGAGGCTTATACATAAAGCGCATTGCGATATACCGGACTTGCCAAGACTATTAAACACAACATATATGTTTTTCGGGTTCAGCATATCGCTAATTGCAATTGGCAGAGTTCAAGGCTTATTCATAAGGCGATATGCGATTTGGCGGATCCGTCGGGATTATTAAGCGTCGCATAATATGATTTCGGGTCCGCTTCCGTCATCGCCATATCAGAGTTTGACAGTTTAATAAGCCTGGTTCCTCTCCATTGAAACAATGCGATGCGATAGTGTTTCGTGGGCCCAATAGGGTATGGGTTCCGTCTTATAATATTTCAAGTCCGTATTTCGGATCCAGTTCTGTGTTATGTGATGATTTTCAATGTAAATCGAGTTTACACTTGCGGGACTTAATCAATGTGCGAATTAAAAAACAAGGGCCGATTCTTTCACATTTGTTCCTTTTGATGTTATAAACATTTAATGAAGGAAAGATTTGTGTTTTTAAGAATTTCTATCATATTTTCATAAGCATAGATGATGTTTGTTATCTTTGAAGGCGAGGACCAGGAAAAGGCAAGCGAGTTTGAAGAACAGATGTATAAGCATCAAATATGGCCTTAGTTAAAGGAGGCATGAGCGGATCCAAAGAGTTTATCTATGCGGATATATTTTATCTAAAAATTTGGCTTTAGGCATTGGTGGTCATGTTTCCATGTGTTACCTATGTTCCGAAGGTTGTGCGGTCTTGGGCCTTATCATGAAGAAATGACACGCATACCTCCTCCTTTCAATCGACATCTATTCATTTCCCTAGGAAACGAAACACTCGAGCAGATGTGGCCTTTACGTGTCGGCGACTACATTGACTGTTCTACGATTGTATATTCTAATTTGTAAATTGAAAAGAAGAGGGAGGTGAAAGGTTGAGGAAAGACGGAGGGTCAGTTCCTTCTGCATAAATATTACCTCTGGAGATGAAGGGAGGACTTTTTTTTGGCAGGACATATTTTGATTTATTGTGAATAAAGAATATTGTTTGGTCGAGAAAGAGCCTTTTTTTCAGATTCATTTGCCTCTCCTTTCATGTGTTTAGAATCAGGATGCTGTTGCTGGCATAAATATAAATGTGATTTGTTTTGTGCATATTGATAACAGACAACTCGTGACTAGTCTTGGATATTCAAATATGATTTGTTATCATGGTTAATTCATGAACGATTGCTGATTCGAGACCTTGTTAAACATTAGTTGCAAGTTTTATTTGTATGGAAAGGAATGTGTATTCCTGTATAAGTAATTAGATTGCAATTAAGATTTAATACAACCTTTTTCATCTGTGAACCAGTTATTGATTCATTAGAACTTGGAATTTATATATGATGTTTAACTTCCTTTTGTTATGCTCTTGTAGGACAGATTAGAATAGTTAGGACTAGCATAAGTAGTTAGAATTAGTATAGATAGGATTTGATACATATAGGTTAGCTGTTTCGTTTGTTGATTTAATTGAAGTCTTCCTCCGAGAAGCAATCTTTGAACATATATAATAGCTTATGGGATCCTCTAAAACCCGTCGGAACTACCCATTCCAAATGAAAGCAAATCTGATTGGGGTTTGCAATCGGGTTAGTTCCCCTTTGTTGGTGTAGCGAAAATTCGCATCGTCAACAAACCGGAAACAAATTATGCTTGGATTTGGTTTCATTTTTACACAAGCTTGAAACAAGGATAAACTATGCCTGAGATGAGTTTGCATGCCCTCGGCATAATGACTCAATTCAAGGTAAATGGCCCCCAAGCTTGATTTCATTCACCTAAGTAGACTACTAGTTACTAACAGGTGGATGGAATGAAGGTTCACTTATGAGATCAAGCAAAAGACTCGACCGGGATTTTACAAGATCTAATCAAAGACTCGAATTAGAAGGGGATTTATTTCATTTTTTAACGAGCTTGACACAGGAAAAGAACCATGCTCATAACACCTTGTTTCATATTTTACCAAGCTTGACACAAGTAAAGGAACCATGCTCATAGGGACCTATTTCATTTTTTAACAAGGCTGAAATAGTAAAAGAACTATCCTCATAGCACCTATTTCATTTTTTAACGAGGTTGACATGGCATAAGAACTATCCTCATGGCCCTTGTTTCATTTTTTAACAAGCTTGACTCAAGACAAGGAAATATGCTCCAAGACCTTGATCACAGACCAAAAGAGGCCATGGCTTCCAAGAGGTTCTCATCAGATGGGAGAAGAACACTCTGCAAGGAATACATTTCTAGGGATCCAAATGAAAATTCAGGCTCCAATGCCCCCAATACATGATGTACTACATCACCTACTAGATCATTAGTTGATGTGGGCATGGAATAGGTGGGCATGTAATTAACCTATGCCGGGGGAGATACCGCTTGCATATAAGAACCATTTAGGGATGATGATTGATTGGGAGTTGATTCAGGACCAATGAATGTAAGCTGATCATTGATCACAATGCTTCCTTCGTGCAAGAAACACATCACTTGAAAGAGAGAAGGGACAAGAGCTCCCATGACATAAACACATTCATGACTAAGAAGTAGATTAAAATATAAGGGGCCTTTGACAACCATCATGTCTATATAGACAATCTTTCCTCCCAAAGTAATAGGTAACTTAGGAAGGATCCCTAAAGATTGACTGGTTCCTTTGTTAAAAGCTAACAGATTCTGGGTGATAGGGACAATCTGAGGAGAGCCTAAAGCTTGCCAAGTAGTTGAGAACAAAATGATAACATATGCACCCTCATCTATGACTATGCTAGGTACAACCATATGGTAAGCATGTACTATAATGTGGAAATGCACATAAGACGAAAGACGATATCCTGCCACTTGACTCTAATAAAAAGAAGTGACTAAACTACTCAGAGGGGGTGTCATTGGAACGTGAGAGATGCCTTCTTGTGCTATGGGAACAAGAGAACTACTTTCGTGCACCTTGGGAATGGGAGTATTTCCCTCCAGTTCATTCAAATATGAAGAAACTAGAAGAACCTAAGCAGTACGAGGTTCACTCTCTACCAGAAATGTTCGATTAACTGATGGTGGAATCAAGTCTACCATTTTATCAACCAATGATTAGTTGAGAACAGACTCACGAGACTCACTTTTAGGGAGAGTGGGGTTGACCAAAGATGGATTTTGATCAATCACTTGATCAAATAGCGAAGGATCAGGGGAAAGCTTTCGATAACCAACCGGAAGACAAGAATAGGAAGCTGTAGGTTTTTCCAACTCTTTGGAATCCTCATCCAAAAGAGGAAAAAGGTGAATGGGATGATTACTTTCACACAACTTACAGGGAAATTTGACATTTCCCTCTTTCCCATTGACCTTATTATTACTATTTGAAGGTTTATCACCAACATGATCTCTGGAGGCTGATGAAAAAGGTTGATGTGAACTTGTGGACCACACTTTCAAGACTTTGGGAATACCAGGATAATTCCTAATAAGGTGGTCACCCATAACATGAAAGGGAATTTTACTTCGGAGCTGGTTGGAAGATTTTTCGACATCAGTTTCATCCGTAACATTGGTTGCTTGGTTACCCCCTTGCTTATTTTGCTTCTTCTTCTTCGTCCTCTTCTTCTTATTGTTAGTTTTGTGGTTACTAGAATCCAGACTTTCACCAGGTGAAGAGGAATAACGGGTTGAAGAAATAGGCGAAGAAGGTGAGGGGTCAACTTTAGGATTAACATGAGGTCGATGTTGTTCAGGTGGAGGAGAACTCGGTTGAAAATAAGTTTGGACACTCGGAATCACCAAGGTCGAAAATAACCAAACTGGAAGACCAATGGTCACCTTAAGAAGGGACAACGTTGCCATATAAGGAGCACGAGTATTTCCAAAAGAAGGAAAATGACCAGGATTCCCATCAGAGGGGTTTCCTTGACTGGTAGAGTCAGGAAATGTTTCCATCAGTGTCAACCTAAGATCTAATAAGGAGTATTTTCATAGGAAGGATGTTTTTCCACGGTCAATTAATTGATTTTTGAAATTAAAAAACAAAATTAAAGAGGGATAAGCTAGGAAAGAGGGTTTACTAAGTATCCGTGAACCACAATATACACCTTAGATGAAACCAAAGACTTAATGTATGATGACCGATCTCTCCGAATGATGTGTTTGGCGTTTCACGTTTATAAGGCAGTTGAATCAGTTACCTATGACTAAATGATAACAACCTAGTGGGGTATCTCAATATATACTCAATAGTACAGGGAGCACAAGTCCGTCTTAGTGCTGTCTAATGCATAATCGTTCGATGAGAGTGTTCCCATATACTTGCCATACTGAAGTGCCTCCGATATACCCGAAAGTATTGGATAGCCTTCGATATACTTCCATACTGGAACAAGATTTCACCCCCGAGATACAATGTAGGCAGTTAACGACAATTTATATGTTTAAAGACATGGGAACACGTCTCTAGCCTAGACCTCTAGATATTTGTGTTAGGTTACAAATGCTCCTTAGGTTAATTGAGGTAAATTTTAAGTTTATTTTGAATTAGGTCTCAATTTTATGGCTCAACGATGTCCCTTGAATTCCTATAATGTAGCTAAATGAGAAAAATGAAATATTTTCATTTGATGAAGAATAAACTAATTAAGGAAGAGAGACAATGAAACAATGCATCAATCAAGAAAAATGCATCAAATCATGACTCAACTTTTCTAATGCAAGATGTAAAATTGAGAACAACTCTTTCACTTTCACTAACAAATGCAATGCCAAAATGCAATCCTATGAGAAATAAAAATCACTTTTCTTTCACTAAGATGCACTAATCTTTTTCTTCTTTTCCTTTCACTTGATTCAAAATACAAACTAATGCATAAGCAAAGGGAAAAATGCAATCCAAAACAACTAAAATGAAAACTTCATTCACTTTTGGTTTCGAATACAAATAGTTTAAAAAAAACTTAAATGAAGAAGTCCTTTCACTTTTCTTTTTGAAACAATGAAAATAAAACAAGCATTGACTTTCAGTTTCACCAAAGCAAAAAACTGTAATCTATGTTTGACAATGAAGCAAAAGAAATTTTCAAAGCACCAAGATGACTCAATAATAATGAAAACAACTTCAGAGATATCACTGAAAGAAACTTGCAAATGGTGTCCTAACTGTAGTGAAACTACTAAACGGAGGCAATCAATCTCACAGGGACAAACCAAGTGATGAGTGAAGGGTCACCTAGACCTAGAAACCCTAAAAGGCAATCAAGCTTCAATCACACATCAACATAAGCCAAGAGACAATGGCAACCACAAAAAGACATCAATCAAGACAAACACATTGTAATCACATTGATAAATACTACAAAGGTTGAAATCCATTGAAAACAAGAAGAAACCCTAACTTTCTTTTAACCTTTAGGATCAATGCGCTTGTTAAAGGAAAAGAGGCGATGAAGGCATAGCAACGTGACTGTAAATTCAAAATCAGCATTGGAAATGCTTCTATCAGAGTAGAAAACACACCTGGTGAGGAAATAAGGAAAAAAAAAAAAAATCTTCAAAATCAGAGCAGGCTCAACACTTTCAAGCAAAAACCAGTGACTGTATAAATATACAGTGATGCATACAAGCCAAGAAATCGACTGTTGCTCAAACTCATTAGAGACTCTGATCAAAGAAATGGATGGAAAGGTTATAACATCCCCAATGGAGTCACCATTTTGGAGTAACCATTTTGTTCCTCTCTGTGGATAGAGATGATTCCTCTAGCCTAATGAGTGGGACTAACAACCAATGTGACAATCTACGAGACGCTTTCCTAAATTAAAATCGAAATGAGAAAAGAGGAAGAGACCTGCCTCGTTCTAATGCTATAATGCACTCCTTCGTTGTAGATCTTGATCGCTTGCTCCTCACGCTCAGTCCTTTACTGTTCACAATGTTTGAATACCTGCACAAGAGGCCAAAGAAACAACAAATCATACAAGTGAAACAATCATAATTGAATGTAATTCACTTAACATATCAAGGAGCATTAAGATAAATCATGTATTGCTGCAAGCATTTATGGAAAGTGAACCAAAAATTGTATATATTAATGAATAAAAGAGGAAGCATACAACCTAGGCCTTGATGTTAGTAAGCCCTCCTTGAGTGAATGTCCAAGTCCAAGCTCAAGCTCTCTAAGCACTCCTTCTCCAAGCCAAAATGAATAGCATGTCGGCACTATCTCAACATAAGTGAGTAAATAATCAGAGACCAACCATTTGGGAATGAGAGAGGATGAATATATAGGCAGGGAGAGGGAGTTAGGATCTCACCAAAGATAGGGGAAGGCCCTCATCTCAAGGAGGAAGATCATAGGGATAATTTCAAAAGGAAATATTTGGAGAATTTGACCACATCCACAACGAAAAACCTCCAGCTCATCATTTTGGAAGCCTCTAGATCACGAAGCTTCTTGTCCTCTTTGGGAAAACTTGCCTTTTAGGGATCAACGTGAGTATCCAAGTAAAAACCGCGCTGCCAGCGCAAGGCTAGTATGGTGCAACCCGCCATCAGCACGGGTAGGAATGTTGTAGTCGCGTTGGCCCTGAATTTAGGGTTTTTGAGCTCACTTCTTCAGGGAAGGCTCAAGGGATGTTTTCATTAGTTCTTCACGGAGGATCTAGACTGCATATCAGGATGGGTACACTACATAATTTCCAAGTTTCGGGCACTCCAGGGTATGACACGAGGAATTGCAGGAGGCGTGATAAAATATTGTGTAACAAAGAGAGAGAGAGATGATTCCATCAAGAAGAACCATTACATGTAATGAGACCAATTTTGGGACCTCTCCTTCTTGAACTTCACTCTCTTCCTATTTCTATGTTATAATGTGTTTAGTTGATGGATTCAACTTTAATTAGGTTTTTCTTTGTTACATATCTATCAAGTTCCCTTTTACATAAAACTATGACTTTATAACTTATACACATGTTGACGGTGTTGGACCTGCCAACATGTCAAGGGGATCTCCCCGGTAAGAAGTCGCAATTAGACCTCAAACCATTTGGTGTAGGAGTCCCAGTAGTGGGTCATAAGGTAATGCCTTGACCGCGATGTCGCACAGCGGAAAGTAAGATAACTCTATCAGTAGCAAGGGTGTGACTGATGTAGTGAGTCAAGAAATGAGTATGAGAGGTTCCAACACTTCAAATGGGGGAGGAAGGTGAAGGTGAGTTCTAGGTTGAAAGGGATCAGTCCCAACTCTGCTAGGAATACACCACACGAAGGAGATGCACAGCTTCTAGCAGAGCAATCGACACGGATGCTGCAGTCACAACATACAAGGTAATATAACCTGAACAACACTCACGGATCAGTCTGAGACGAGTGTGATGGTTGATATAACAAGGTTTAGAGAAAGGTATGTCTGGTGTTCGAAAGAGAAATCAACATGAACAGTGACAACATTAACAACAAGTTTGATATAATTCCATGTGAATCAGTTCATACACAAGTACATAAGTTAAACAACATATATCATTAAGGCAACCAAAGCAGTCCAACTACAATAACAACATATGCATGAAAATGTGCTGGCTTTTATTATATAAAGAAGTGTAAGTTACAATAATACAATACACCATGTAAACCTACTAGCCCTATCAGTAGAACATTACAACCACATCTGCCTGCTCCTCCAAAGAGATGTACTAGCTCTGTGTAGTGGAGAAGCCAAGGGACGTTACAATACCGTCCAAGCCTTCTTCAAGATAGTCTCAGTAGAAGGTTGGTTGACCAAAAGCCTATACAATGAGTTATGAGGGACTATTTATAGCCAAGGGTGGGGTGACCCTTGACATTTCCCTTTGTGTCAGTTCATCTACCCTCATGACTCTTCACCTAATCTATGACTGTTACATCCAACTGTTGACACTTGACTTACACTTGACATGACTGAACATTACAATGCACATGTACTCATGTGAGACAACATGGCTTGAGCAAGTTGCAAGACATCACCAACACTCGGTGCACTGTGGTGAGACCAACTCTTTGACATGCTTGGTCGTCCATGATGTTGTGGATGCACCTCATGGTGACATCTTGCTGAAGCGAACTCTTGCCTCCATTGCAACTAGTGCATTGGTTCGGCCCCTTCATCCAACTGGTCTGCTAACATGCACATGGTCTTCTTGGGTATCGTTGAACTAGCAACACACTGATGCATAATGTCCATGTTGATCTTCAAGTGTGCATTGGCGGTCATGCGCATCAACTTTCCAAAGTGCATGTTCAACCCTAGTTGGACTTGTTTCTTGTCTTCGCCTTGGTGAGTGTGTTGAATGGGTTGGATTTCATGTGTGCGCTCAATGACATGCATGCTATTGGATCCTTTTCATGCGATCAACAACACTACTCACCATGTTTTCTCTCAGTTCGTTGTTGGGATGGGTCCTTAACTTGTACTAGCGCAGTTTCATCCATGAGTGCATGTTGCACCCACTACAATTATTGTTCTTGTTGCAACTCATTGGACAATTTGTGTAGCTTCATGTTCTTCCTCAGTTGCTGCTTCAACACATGCAACTCCTTCTTTATTCCATCTTTTGCATTTGCACTATCTTCATGTTGTGCTATCACTTCACAGTCTATTTCTCCAAAGTTTCTTTCATTATCAGTGGATCTATTGGATCTTGCAACATTGATCCGCCTCTATGTTGTCAACAACCTCTCTATTGCATCCGCTACATTCACTGCATTTGGTATGCTACCTTCAGTTGCTGTTTATTATGCTGCTCGCTGTGATGTTGCTGCTTGATGTCCTTGTCCATGAACAACTTTATGTCTCCATGAGTAGGTAATCCCATGGACACTTGATCAACTGCATCCCCAAGTGTGCTTTGAACAGTGTCTTCATCTCTTCTCTCTTGGAAACCATTGTACCTATATTGCTAAGAGGTAGATGAACGCCTATGATACCTGGAGACATGGAAACACTCATAGCAAACAATCTGTCAGTCGAAAACCAAAATGAACATGAGAACTGACCTGAAACATACCTGAGTGAATGATCGTGAAGGTTGTGCAATTTCGGCCGGGAGGTAGGAAGACTGACTGCCGAGACTGCACAAGGCATAGTCCGAGCTGCTAGGCGACTAAATTACTACTGGAACTGTAAAATGCGCAATCTGGTTGGGCAGTTGGCTGTTGGGATTGTAGAATGTGTGATTGCAGTTGGGAAAGATTGCTGGCCTAGGGACAAATTTGCGCAAAATTTTGGGCCAAGCAGCCACTGACCTCCAGAAATGCGCAATTCAGTCCGGAGGCCAATGTTGGGCCAAATTGCACAAATTTGTAGAGGAAGGTGAGCCTTCCTTCTCCAGATTGTGCAATGCAGCCTTGGTGAAGGCAAAAACCAAACCAAGGTTGGCCTGACTCACCGATGGGAAACTGAAAGCAAGTAAGTCGATGAAATGCATGGTGACAGTAAGTGATAGCAGAAGTGATAAACAATTCATGCAAAACATGAATGGAGGGTTGAGAAAACCAATCAACATGCATGTAGGTGAGGTCATTTGCTGGTTGGGTGAACATCCGTGCAAAATAGTTTCACGCATGTGACAATAGTGAGATAGAAAT
>APFE030658967.1:247645-312496 GCA_000404065.3 Pinus taeda
CTTATCTCTTTAACTGATGGATAAATTCCTCAATTAATAGATAGATTGTTGCATGTCCTCACATAGACTTCAAGTTTGATTTTCCTTAACTAATTAACTCAAGATGAATTAATTAATTAATTAATTTACAAACTGCTGTTAATATCAAATTCGAATTTCACTTCCTATTTTTAGTCCATGGATGGACTAAAATAGGAATCCACACGGAACTGCTAAAAATAGAACTTCTATTTTTAGCGCTTCCATTTTTCATTCCCTGTTGCCCAATCCAGCACTGATGCCCAAACTGCTATTTTTAGCAATTTCTTGTTGCAATTTTCAACAGGTAATGCCTTGACTGTGAAGTCGCATAGAGGCAAGTAAGATAACTTTGTCAGTAGCAAGGGTGTGACTGATGCAATGAGTCAAGGAATGAGTATGATTGGTTCCAACACTTCAAAGGGGGGAGGAAGGTGAAGGTGAGTTCCAGGTTGAAAAGGATCAGTCCCAACTTTGCTAGGAACACACCACACAAAGGACATGCATAGCTTCTGACAGAGCAATCAACATGGATGCGACAGTCCCAACATACAAGGTAAGATAACTTGAACAACACTCATGAATCACGCCGAGATGAGTGTGATGGTTGATATAACAAGGTTCAGAGAGAGGTCTGTCTGGTGTCCGGCAAAGCAGTCGACACGGACGGTACAACATTAACAACAAGATTCATATAATTTCATGTGAATCAGTTCATACACAAGTACGTAAGTTAAACAACATATATCATTAAGGCAACCAGAGTAGTCCAACTATAATAACAACATATGCATGAAAATGTGCTGGCTTTTATTATATAAATAAGTGTAAGTCACAATCATACAATACACCATGTAAACCTACTAGCCCTATCAGTAGAACGTTACAACCACATCCGCTTGCTCCTCCAAAGTGAAGTACTAGCTCCGTGCAGTGGAGAAGCCAAGGCGTGTTACAATACTATCCAAGCCTTCTTCAAGATAGTCTTAGTAGAAGGTTCGCTGACCAAAAGCCTATATAATGAGTTATGAGGGACTGTTTATAGCAAAGGGTGGGGTGACCCTTAACATTCCCCTTTGTGTTAGTTCATCTACCCTCATGACTCTTCACTTACTCTATGATTGTTACATCCAACTGTTGACACTTCACTTACACTTGACATGACTCAACATTACAATGCACATGTACTCATGTGAGACAACATAGCTTGAGCAAGCCTTCCAAGACATCACTGACATTCGGTCTGCTGTGGTGAGACCACCTCTTTGACATGCTTGTGATGGTGAAGCTGGTGAGTTGATGCCAAGCTTGGTCGTCCATGATGGTGTGCATGCACCTCATGGTGACATCCTGCTGAAGCGAAATCTTGCCTCCGTTGCAACTGGTGCATTGGTTCGGCCCCTTCATCCAACTGGTCTGCTAACATGTGCATGGTCTTCTTGGGTACGGTTGAACCAACAACACACTCATACATAATGTCCGTGTTGATCTTCAAGTGTGTGTTGGTGGTCATGCGCATCAACTTGCCAAATTTCATGTTCAGCCCCAGTTGGACTTGTTTCTTGTCTTTGCCTTGGTGAGTGTGTTGAATGGGTTGGATTTCATGCATGCACTCAACGACATGCATGTTGATGGATCCTTTGCATGCGATCAACAACACTACTCATCATGTTTTCTCTGTGTCCGTTGTTGGGATGGGTCCTTAACTTGTACTGGCGCAGTTCCTTCCGTGAGTGCATGTTGCGCTCACTGCTATTCCTGTTCCTGCTGCAATTCATTGGACAGTCTGTGTAGCTTCATGTTCTTCTTGAGTTGCTACTTCAGCACATGTAACTCCTTCTTTATTCCATCTTTTGCCTTCGCGCGATCTTCATGTCGCACCATCACTTCATAGTATGAGTCTCCAAAGTTGCTTTCATTATTAGTGGATCTGTTGGATCTTGCAACTTTGCTCCACCTCTATGTTGTCAACAACCTCACTCTTGCATCCGCTGCATTCAGTATGTTGCCTTTAGCTGTTGTTTATGATGCTATTCGTTGTGATGTTTTTTCTTGATGTCCTTGTCCATGAACAACTTTATGTCTTCGTGAGTAGGTAAGCCCATGGACACTTTGTTGACTACATCCCCAAGCATGCCCTGAACGGTGTCTTCATCTCTGATCTCTTGGAAACCATTATATGTTATATACCTAGGGGGGATGATATGGGGTACCAAGGGAGGTACCCAAGGTAATAATGTAATAATGGGATGGGCCATAGTAATAAATAAGGTGGTTAACCCATATCATGTAATGGGCCACAAGTAGTTAGTAATAATGTAATGGGCCCATGGTATTAGTGGATGGTATGAGGGAACCATGGTAATGATCCATGGTATTTCATGTATGAGGCCTATATAGAGGCTAGGGACTCCATGTCAAGAAATATTGTGTCAAGAATTATTGTATGAGCAAGCATATGGCTTGTTGAGTGTTCTCCTTCCTTAAGGAGTGATTGTATGGTGTTGCCCTACCTTAAGGGTTTGATCAATAAAGAAGCATTTCTATCTTATTTCTTGGGTTCATTTCTATTATCTTATACTTTCAGATCAGATCTACAACAATTGGTATCAGAGCTACAACAAGTGGTATTAGAGCTACAACATTGTACTTGTATTGCTGAGAGGAAAATGAAACTTGTGATACCTGGAGACATGGAAACACTCATAGCAAGCAATCTATCAGTTGAAAACCAAAATGAACATGAGAACTGACCTGCAACATACTTGAGTGAATGATCATGA
Organism: Pinus taeda; assembly: GCA_000404065.3. Lineage (NCBI taxonomy): Eukaryota > Viridiplantae > Streptophyta > Pinopsida > Pinales > Pinaceae > Pinus > Pinus taeda. Next base: position 250,447 of record APFE030658967.1, read on the forward strand.
AGGTTGTGTAATTGTGGCCGGGAGGTCGGGAGATTGACTGCCAGGATTGCACAAGGCACAGTCTAGACTGCTGAGAGACTAACTGACTAATGGAACTGCAAAATGCACAATCCAATTGGGCAGTTCGTTGCTGGGATTGCGGAATGCGCGATTACAGTTGGGAAAGACTACTGGCCTAGGGACAAATTTGGGCAAAATTTTGGGCCAAGCAGCCACTGACCTCCAGAAATGCGCAATTCAATCCAGGAGTCCAGTGCTAGGATAGATTGTGCTAATTTGGAGAGGAAGGTGAGCCTTCCTTCTCCATATTGCGTAATGCAGCCTTGGTGAAAGCAGAGACTGGGCCAAGGTTTTCCTGACTTGCTGATGGGCAACTGAAAGCAAGTAAGTCGATGAAATGCATGGCGGCACTAAGTGATAGCAGAAGTGATAAAAAGTGCATGCAAAACATGAATGGGGGGTTGAGCAAACAGATCAACATGCATGTGGGTGAGGCTCTTTGCCGGTTGGGTAAATGTACGTGCAAAAAAGTTTCATGCATGCAACAACAGCGAGATAGCAACGAAAATTGAAATAGAGCTAGGACAAGCTAGAATATATGTAAATGACAAAAGGTGTTCAAAGAAATCAAGAAAACATCACTCACACAAGCAAATACACAATAAGCGATAGAAATGCAGCACAAGGCATGGGAACCAAGTTTACCCCAAAATAGTTGAGTTGAATGTGCCTACTGCTCCTAGATGTGTTGTGGGATGTTAGAGCTACAAGGTTGATGTGAGGAATGAGCTCGACAACATCTAGTTGATGAGTTTTGATAACATCGAGGTTATGACGCTCATGCCACAAATCTAGGAGGAAGCGACACTTGGATGGAGGTTTCAGAATTAATCCTTTCATGTAACCTCCAACTGCTAAACATAGATCCCTAAAACAAGGGATTCCTTTGCATGTTGCCTTAGGAGAAGCAGCCTCTGCATGCAAGCCTATTTTTCTCGGTCCCAGAGGGAACTGGTTAACTCAACTGCACATGCAAGCCTATTTTTCTTGGTCTCGAAGGGAACTAGTCAACTCAACTACACATGCAAGCAACTGCTCAACTGCTGGAGAAAAATGTGCATTTCTGACTGTAAGTTGGGATGACTGCCCAAGGGGATTGCATAATTTCTAGGCCCAGTAGCTGATTGCTGCCCAGATTTGCACAAATCCTGGGCTGAATTGTTAATTCATGGGAAAAATTGTGCAATTCCTACTGGGAGATTTGGCTGGCAGGATTGCACAATCCTGGAGCCCAGCGGGCTGTTAGAGGGAATTGCACAATTCCTGGAGGGAATGGCTGGTTGCCCTCCTGAAATGCGCAAATTTCATTGGGAAGCTACTCAGCTTGCAACTGGACCAAGTCCAGATGAGCAACCTATGAAAGGAAAAGATCAAATTGTGACCGACGAGTTGCCTTTGAGAAAGAAAGACATTGAAGCTTGAGGACTTGATGAAGCAAGGCAATTGTAGAATTGAGGCTTCTGTGATCCATCATAGTTATAAGAAGAATTTCGGCGTAAGAAGAAAGGCAAGCTATTGTGAAGGTTGGTAGGGAGGCTCCAAAACATGCTAAGGCAAAATTTTGGAGGATTGTTGTAGCTGCTACAACAACATTCAAACTTGGACAATAATCCCACTAGTGTCCATTTCTATTTCAAAGACAATTGCAAGTTAGGTAGTTTTAGGATTAGAGATTGACTAATCTTCTACTTCATTTCCTCGAAAGATCTCAATTGATTCATACTCCACTAGGAATTTTAACCAACTGATTTTATAACTTGAAATGGTGTTGCCACAATGGATAATAATTGCATGAAATTTCTTAAATGTTGGGAATATTTAAAAAAAATCCTAATTTTTGTAACATTAGGAGGTGTGAGCCACTTAAGGATCACTTTTATCTTCATAGGACTAGTCTTTAACACACCTCCACCAATTTAACAAGTCATCAATCTACGAAAAAGGGTGACAATTCTTGAGATTGATCTTCTTTAGAACTCTGTAGTCAATGCACATTCTCTAAGCCCAATCCTTCTTTGGTACCAAAATGACTAGGGAGACACATGGTGAGGTACTTGGTCTTGTAATTCCTTGCTCCAATAATTCCTAAGATAACTTCTTCGCTTCATTTGAATCTAACATGGACTATATATACAATGTTATATATTTTCCAAATGAGATTTTGGTAGTAGCGATATCACATGCTCCTAGTGGTCAATGTGTTGTCATTGATGTCAAAGGAAGTATGGAAGTCTGAGGTTACGTTTCATATTTATCTCGATGAAAAGAGCATGCAAAGTTTATCATTGAATAATCTTATAACACTACAACAAAAAATGCCATTAGCATTAGAAATAGTGTCAGAAATTAATGTATTTGAGCCTATGAATTGGGTTCAATTGGCAGCACAAAACTTGGTGAAAAATTGCATTTCACTTTTACATCAGGAATAAAACCTAAAATAGTGCCATAAATAACGACAGATATAGCATTGGGTTTAGCACTGAGAATGAAATAATGTCGGGTTTAGCGCTGGAAATAACAAATAAAATAACATTGGAAATAGTGCAAGCAATAACGCTGAGTTTAGTGTTGAGAAATGTTTCTTCCATTGTTGAATTCATTTGTACTTCTAATTTTTCTCCCAATTGTGATTCCTATTTTTCTTCTGATATGGTATCGAAAATAACTTCTTTTTTGGCTTCCTAATTTATGCCAAGTTATGCTTCCATTATAACGTCATTGTTGCTTCAAGTTTTGCTTTCAATATGGCATCACTTGTTGCATCTAGCTTTGCTTCCATTATGGCATATTATTTAGCATCTAATATGGCTTCCATTATAGTGTCTTTTGTTGCTTCTAGTATTGCTTCCATTATTTCTTCTTGATTTGCTACCTAAATGGATTCTTTGTTTGCTTCTTAGGGAACACCAAGTTTTTCTGCTAGTATTGCTTCCATTATTACTTCTTTGTTTACTACCTGAATTGGTTATTTTTTTGCTTCTTAGGTAATGCCAAGTTTTTCTTCTAAGATTAATTCTGGTGTGCTTCTAGTTTGGCTTCCATTGTTTTTTCCTTTGTCACCAACAACTGATCATCACCATTCCATATGAATATCATGGCATAATGGAATCGAACCACCAACCTCCTGCTTGTAAAGCATATGCTCTTCCATTGAGCTAACCACCTTTAAAGAATTAGACTTTGAAAAATTAGACCTTGAAACTTTATAGATTGTAAATTCTATAACTCTCAATAAATTATAAAACTTTGTAAAGGCTTAGAACATCTGTTACTAAACAAGCAAAAATAACATGGAATCTATAGGTCCTTAATGGTTATGGAAGTAATGAAAAGTGGGTAGAGGGAAAAATAGTTACATATAAGATAATATGTTCAGTTGAATATTGTTGGTTGTAGTATGGGGTAGATTAATGGACCAAAATTTAATGTCAATTTGGGGTCCCTGGACTTTGAGGCACAACACTAGAAATATTAGAGAAAGACTTCCGAGACATGCAAAACAAAACCCTAATTTGTCTAAAAGTTATCTACTTACACCTTTGAATTCTTGCAAACACTAATCAATTTTGCAATCAAAGGAATTCATTAGAAACAAAACCCTAATTACTGCAAACATTAATTTTGTAGTCTACTAACAATTGGAGGTCAACCCTAACTATCAATAATTGAAAAGCAAAACTCAAATTAAGGAGCAAACCCTAATCGTTAGCAAGCAAAACCATAAATACTAATTAACATGAAACTTGATCACTAGCCCCTTATTTAACTTAATAAGCCAAAAAAATGTCTTTTTGAGTTAAGCAAAAGATAATTCTAATTACTCCTCAAGCCAAGCAGAGCACACAAGGAATGATAAAACCCTAATATCAATCTTGCACTCTTATTTTGTCTTCACTCAACCTTTGTTTAATCAAGAAAACAAGGAAATAGATGCAAATATGTCTAAGGTGTCAATAAAATGCATCAACTATAAGTATGGACTATATGAGTAAAAATTACCTTTCTCTAATCACAACCATACATACCCTCAACAAATGTTTCACCTACTTAAAATAAATGACAGATCTGGAAACATTACTTCATCCGAACTAGTGCAAGAAGGAAACCAAACACAAAGTACTATGTATTTCTAAGAGCATGAACCAATACTCAATAATTAATCACTCTTAAAAGCTACAGGCATAAAAGGAATACAAATAAATTCCTGCAACTAAATGAAGACATCACAAGAACATGGTGCATACGTACCTAAACAAATTAGAAGTGCATAATAATGAATCAACCTATAGATAACTTAAAAGACTCTAGATGATTGGCCTCAAAGATAGGAATTTCCTAATACAATACTCCTTGTCAAGCAATTTTGATCAATAGTTATAAGTGCAAGTCATAAATATAAATCCCTCATTGGAATGTTTAAGATTTCAAACTATGTGGGTCAAGTAACAATGATATACAAACTATGCAACTGTAATTATTAAATTCATTGACTTTGTTTCTTATCAAAAGAGGCTAAATAAGAACGTTACAAAGTTTGTATTAAGAGAAGATTCAAATAGTTCTAGTTCACTCAGTGTAATAAAACTCAGATCCACATTCTCAAGCCTTAATTAGGTTATAATTCCTTCCAGGTTCTAAGAACTTGTAAAGATATCTAACAACATCCATAGGTCTTGCAATCTAACTCAAGATCCAAGTTATAGAATTTTCAAATGTCCAAGAATACATTATCTTATATAAGTATGAATAGATCTAGAGCTGTGAGTCTAGCTCATATTTTCAACTAACCTTTGTATTAATACTTCAATAGAAATTCTTTCCTTAAACCACAACTTGCAACAGAGTATAAAATAAATGACCATCCTCATAGAAGAATAAGAGGTGACTGTTATAACTTGTGGTCATTGCTCATACAAGAGATATACATAAAATTTCTTGCCAACATTCACCAAACGAATTCTATATCTTTAAAATGAAACAAATACAAAGTATATATAGATTAATAAGTTGTGTAGATCTTAGAGAAGACAAAGCATAAGCCATACACAAATAATTATTAAGTTACAGTAGGATAATGTACATGATAAGCTATTACAGTAGGATATTGTACGTGATAAGCTATTATAGTAGGATAATGTATAGGAGTGGTAATGAGTTAGATTGGCCAGGCCCAAACCAACCAACTCACACCCTCTAGGAAAAACTTAAATCACAAGATACAATTGTTCATTGAATACACTAGAAGATAGAAAAAAAACTTGGCATAAGTATTGTATTAGAAGATGCTTAGTCTTTGACATCGAGGCCATCTGCTTCAGGTTCGAACCAATACTAAAATATTATAATAACATCCTCTCCCCAACATAGAACCATGATTGATATTTTTATACATGAATACAAATTTAGGTTGTAACAACACATTTTTTCAAATTTGAGCATGATTCAAAAATTTTGGAAAATTGTGCATTTTTAACAAATTATCCCTAAAGAACCTTTCGTATCTCCTAGATCATGGCAAATTTTTGGAAAATGAATTGCGTCTTACTCAACTTTCTATACTGGGAACAAAACCCATGTCACATTTGATCTCATCTACATGCAAATCGAGGAGGAAGGTGGTTGTTTGAAAACTGCTACAAATTTAGGATGAAGAATTAATTAGCTTCTAGAAATCCAATTGTATGACCTAGGTGTGTTTTGACTCATGTGGGAGCATGAAAACGTCATTGTGAACACAACCATGTCCTCGTTTTCTCCTGGAAGTGCGCTAATATGTCAAACCCTAAATGGGTGCAAGAACTATACTATTGATGCAGGAATTGCATAACTCATTGTAGTAATTCATAAACTTTAGAAATCATACATAAAGAAAGAAATTTTGATTAAAATAACATTAAACCAATTATTCATTGTTGCATACAAAATGTGAGGAAGTGTGTGGTAAAGGTGTCACAAATTGGTAAAACAAGGGGGATAAAATAAGGCATCATGGAGGCAAAAAGATATATCAAATATGACACTTCTGGGACCTGAAAATAATGCAATTAGAAGTGAAACTTTGAAGACATTTATTGTTGAAAATAGCAACAATAAATGCTAAAAATAGAATCACTATAAATAACATTTCGGGATATATTCCAATTTTGATTTGTCCTTGAATCAAAATTGAGAATTAAAATTCGAATTTAGTCTCACTAGTTATTTGAAAAATAATTAATTAATTCATCTTGAGTTAATTAGTTGGTGAAAATCAAACATGAAGTCTTTGTGAAGACATGCAACAATTATCCCTTTGATTGAGGAAGTTATCCCTTAATTAAGGAGATAAGGATAAGTTGTATTTGAGTTGTAATTAGTTAGCTCAGTTAACTGAGTTAAGTCCAGTTAAATTAGTTCCAAATAGTTGGAGGAACTAATTGTGAGTTCAGTTAGTTAATGCATGCATGCATGCAACTAGTGTACTTTAGATAACTGAATATTATCTCATAAATAGCTCATGCATCTCAGTTCAGATAGAGAACCAGCTGAGATTAAAGACAGGGACATTACTATCAGTTGGAGGAATTTTTCCTATAAAGGAAACTCATCCATGCAGAGGGAATTAACTCCTTCAGGATTGCATAGTTATTTCAGAGGTCATTGGTGTGTGTGAGGTGAGAATCACACAGGTTGCAGCTGGAGGACCGAGGAGAATATACCTAAGGAAATAGGAGGCTTGGAGGACTTAAGGAAGGCATATGTGTTGTCTATTTTGTCTATGAGCTATATTGAGGGATTGTACTGAGAGCTGGATAGCTTGTGAGCTAAAGCTTTGTGTAATCCGAAGATATTTCCACTTGTATGATAATACAGAGATCAGGGTTTTTAACTGAGGCTTTCCCCAAAGTATTCTTCTGTGTTCACGTGCATTTGTTTCTTCTTCATCTGTTATATGTGTTCTATTTGATCTTGCTCAAAATCGATTAAGCTTTCGCAAGTTTGTTTGAAGAAGTAGATCAAGTATTTTTCTTTAGTATATTGCATTACCAGTTTAATCTATAGAGAGAAATTTATGCATGGTATCAGAGCTAGCTGATCTATAGAGAAATTTCTACATGGTATCAGAGCAAAGGTGATCAAAGAGGAGAACAATATACAAAGAAGGGAGAAGTTTGAAGTTTGAAGTTCTTGATTGTAGGTACAAAATCGATTTCTTATCACATCTCAAAGTTCACCAATGGCATTCAATGGCTTGAGACTTGAGTATGCCTTGGATGATAGCTCGAATTACATAGCTTGGAAGGATTGCATGGAAGAAGTATTAGAGGACAACAGTTTGAAGGACTTCATTGATCAAGAAGTCCCCAAGGCAGCAACAACTAATGCCCAAGAATTGGCAGAATGGAAGAAATGTGTGGCGAGAGCGAGGAGGATTCTTCTGGAGGGAGTTCGAGACCATATTGTCTTGAGTCTCCATGGGAAGGCGACACATTTTTCAATGTGGAAGACATTGAAGGATCTATATCAGAACAATAGTGACCAGAGGAAGCTGGCGCTAAAGGACAAGCTTCGGAAAATCAAGTGTGAAAAGGGCTACACAATCTCTACATATTTGAACAAGCTCACCACCTGCAGAGATGAGCTTGGAAGTGTAGGAATCATGACAGTCGATGATGATATGGCGAGTCTTTCTCTGCTCGGTCTTCCTAAGAGCTGGCATAGCTACCAAGACTCAACGAATGGAAGAGAGAAATTGGCAAATTAGGAATGAATGTGGTCGGATCTAATGTAGGAGGAGATCAGGAGAAGCACCAGATATGGTTATTCATCCAAGGAGGATGAAGAAAATCTAGCCTTAGCAAGTAAGGTAAGGAAAGGGAAGGAGAAGGATTCTCATTCCAAATCAAGTTCTTCCCATGGTGGGAAGAAGATTGACAAATCCAAAGTGAGATGCTTTAATTGTCATGAGGTGGGCCATTATGCAACTAATTTTCCATTAAACAAATACAAGAAGGGATCTGAAGGTGAGGCAATGGCCTCTTAGTTTGAATTGGATTTTACCCTCATCACATGAATGGTTTCATCGATGATGCGTTGTGGTTGATTTCTTGATAGTGGAGCCTCATTCCACATGACCGGCGATAAGAGTGCGTTTAGTACCTTGGAGGAGAAAGACCTCCATAAAATCATAGAGATGGGTGATGATGAAAGGTATACTGTTTCAGGAGTGGGCACAGTTGCTTTTCAGAGGGAGCTTGGAGATTCTATCACCTTGACAGATGTGAAGTATGTGCCAGGACTAAAGAAGAACTTGGTATCGATCGTGATGGTGGAGGACAAAGGCTACGATGTTATCTTCAGTAAGGGAAAGGTTTTCCTTAGACACATCACCACAGGTAAGGTGAAATAGATTGGTTCATGGGTACAAAATCTGTATGCTCTTGAGGTTCAAGATGCATGCAAAGCCTTCAGGAGCAAGGCAAATGTTGGAGACTTGGTGGTTAAGAGGGAGAGTACATTACCTCTCAACATGCAATGCCAAAAGAAGTCTCAGACAATTTTGGAGGAGCCACAATTGGTGAAGTAGCTTCAGGAGGTTGTGGAGCAGCCACAACAAGAAAAGTCAAGAGGAGATTGAGTGGAGGCATCCACTCCTGCAGAGACCTCCATTAGGGGGAAATTTTGAGCCAAGTGGGTAGAAGTATCACATGCATCCATACCTCCAGGTGTGAGGTGAGGTGATTAAATAGGGGCAGGATCCTTGAGGTACCCAACCTCTTTGATTAGACCTTGCTACAGGAGCCCCAACGAGGAGTATTAGGACTAGCTGAGTGTGTAGAGACAGATGCGAATGGAGCGGTAGAGGGAGCTTCAGCATCAGAGGGTGTTTCTATCCCAATAGGGAGGTCAGTTGGGAGATCCATTACTTACTTCTTAGTAACTGAGTTGCAGTGCAACAGTGGGCAGAACGATGTAATGTGATGAGAGGAGGTGCAATGCAGATGTAGTGTTGGGAGATAGGACCAACAACAATACAGATGCAACAAGAGGAATCAATGTGATTGATGTAGTCAGAGATTAAAGTGGCAGAGACTAGAGCAATCAAATACTGAAGAGCATAAAGGTGCAGAGTTTTCAGCCGTCATAGGCAATAACAGCCAAAGACTTTGATGACAGAGGCACCATTTTGATCAAGGTTGGATATTTTTTGTTTCTAGAGTTGCTAGAGCAACAAGGGAGAAGTGTTGCATGTAGAAAATTCCAAAGGTTCAGGATTGGGTTCGAGTTGAATGCCTTTCTTGTGGAGAGGGAGTGTTGAAAATAGCAACAAGAAATTCTAAAAATAGAAATGTTAAAAATAACATTTCAGGATATACTCCAACTCTGTTGGAAATAACAAATAATAGAAACGATAAAAATAGCATTGCTATAAATAGCATTTCGGGATATATTCCAATTTTGATTTGTCCTTGAATCAAAATTGAGAATTAAAATTCAAATTCAGTCTCACTAGCTATTTGAAAAATAATTAATTAATTCATCTTGAGTTAATTAGTTGGTGAAAAGCAAACATGAAGTCTTTATGAAGACATGCAACAGTTATCCCTTTGATTGAGGAAGTTATCCCTTAATTAAGGAGATAAGGATGAGTTGTATTTGAGTTGTAATTAGTTAGCTCAGTTAACTGAGTTAAGTCCAGTTAAATTAGTTCCAAATAGTTGGAGGAACTAATTGTGAGTTTAGTTAGTTAATGCATGCATGCATGCAACTATTGAACTTCAAATTACTGAATATTCTCTCATAAATAACTCATGCATGTCAGTTCAGACAAAAACCCAGTTGAGATTAAAGACAGGGACATTGTACTATCAGTTGGAAGAATTTTTCCTATAAAGGAAACTCATCCATGCAGAAGGAATTAACTCCTTTAGGATTGTGCAGTTATTTCAGAGGTCAGTGTTGTGTGTGAGGTGAGAATTACACAGGTTGCATCTGGAGGACCCAGGAGAAACTGCATAAGGAAATAGGAGGCTTGGAGGACTGAAGAAAGGCATATGTGTTGTCTATTCTGTCTATGAGCTGTTGATTTGAAAATGGGGCTCTTAGGCTTCTTATCTAACTTACAAGAACCTCTCCCATTTCCAAAACTTTAAATTTTCCCAAGTCTTAATGATTAACCAATGCGGAATAAAGAAATGCTTGAAAATATAGGTGTATGCTTGTATTTATTTTTGATTGTTGAGTACTTATGTTCGTTTTCTTATGCTGATGTGAAACACAAATAATAGTAAATAAAGTAGCAATGCAACAAACCCATAAGACAACAATATAATATGGAGTTCACCCTGATATCTTGGGCTACGTCTCCTTGATCTCTAATCAACTTGATTAGGTTGTCTGGGATTATGGCTTCAATTCTTTAACAAATGCTACACTTAACTCCATTGGTTTACAACTGAACCAATGGGCTTAGAATGCCATCTTACCCCTGGCTTCCTCTGTAGATCAGTCTAAGCTTCTCTAGACTTGACTCCTTTAGTCAGTACTTTGAGCTTCTTGAGCTTCTAGCTTCTCTGACTCCCTCAGAATTCTGCATTTGTCTCTAGAACTCCTTCTCCCATCTTCGACACACCTCAGACAACTAGCCACATCTCGATCCTTCGATCTCCTGTTGTGCTGCAACTTCACTGGAGCATCGTGGCTCTTTAGAATTCTATTAGAGCTCTCTGGCTCTGTGGCTCTGCCTCCAACCTCGGATGGCTCTGCCTATTATAGTGAGCTCAATTTGAGTCTCACACAACAGATACAATCAGGAGGATTGTACTTGGATTCCCCAAGTCTCTCTCTAGAGTACACAGACTCTATAGAGTAGTCTCTCTATCTCTGTCTTACCCATAGCTCACTTGCTACCTTTGCTGCTTCAAGTTAGCTCGACTCTGGTTTCTCTGATTCCAGGTCTGCTTACCACTTCATGGGCTGCCTCTCGGCTTTCTGCCTTTGGTTCTTGGCTCTGGTTGTGGCTCATGGCTCTCTACTCTGGCTTCTCTAAGCTCTTTCTCTCGGCCTTTGCATGCCTCTGTGAGTTGCTCGACCTCCAAGCAACTCCAACAACAATATGCTAATGTCAATTGAGCTCTCTGGCTTTTCAATCGACCTCTGAGTGACTCTAAAGACTTTCTGTGCATTCAACTTTTTCTCGTTGTTCGCTCTCTTCTCTTCTTCTATCCCCCCTCTATCTCTGTTAGTTTGTGGCTTTAAGCCATAAGCTTCCTGACTGTTCGTTTCCGCTTTCAGCTCTCTCGTTCCCTGCCTCTGTCTATTTGAATCCCTTCTTTCGGCTGTTACAGTCACTGCATCACACCTTAGAGGGAAGTGGCCACCTACTCCGTAATGGATAAGTTTCAGGTTCAACGGAAACACTCGATCATTTGAAACGACCATTATTTCCCTTTCTCCAAGAATGCCCGCGAAACACGAACCTTTGCCAACTCATCGTCCATGTTGGACTTCAAAATCCCGTACAATCTACTTTATGACTTTGTCAAATCCAATCATCCATCGGGTCACATCTCCGCTATTGATATGGAGCCTCCAGATCCTATGGTCTCTGTCCATATCACGAGGGTAAGTTGCGTGACCTTTACTCGCGCAATGTGAGCGGTATTATCTCTCATCCATTGGACATGTGTCACCCAGTGTATGGAATCGCGCGGGACTCGGTGGAACCCGCTTACCGCCTGAAGTGCTCGCGATATCCTGTCGGTTTTGGCGCGGGACTTGGTCGAACCTGCTTACCGCCTGAAGTGCTCGCGATATCCTGCCGGTTTTGGCGCAGGACCCACCTTCTGACGTAATTGGCGATTCCCATACGGTTTTATGCCTTTTCCTCGTGACTGAGCGCTTGGGGCTTTCCTTCACTGAGGGGGATGCCCTGCAATACGCGATTAGTGCTAATCGCGTATGAGAAACTGCCTCGGTTTTGGGATTTGACCTCCCGTTTGTCAATTTGTGCCAGTGCGCGACCACCATGGGCCAACAGTCTGCACGCTTTGATCGAGGGTCCTCATTGTTCCGTGCTGACCATAAATTACCATTGTTTAGAGGTTATTTCTGATAGGCTCAATATCCATAGAACTTTGAAACTTTTGTTATGAGTTTTACAGAGTTCCCAGAGACTGTAAGAGTGTTTGAGGATCCAATTCGGATCACGCCTTCCCACTAAAAGAACTTTTGGTCCACCAAAAGACTGATATAGTGATCTGAGTAGTAAATGAGAGTAACAACACCCTCTTCTTTCAGCCTCCCTACACTTGCCTTTGCATAGTGCCTCTGAACCAAAATTTCTGACCACTTCCCTTCTTGGATGGGTTGGTCGTCTCGGGAAGAACTGTTTCCTCCTTGATTTCATGCAGAACTTCTATTGTGAAGTTTACAGAAGGTAGTTTGAACTTCTTTGCCTTGATTCCTTGATCCAAGGTGGCTTAAACGAATGTCAAGTTACCTCTGCTTCACCAAACTTTCATTTGTACCTGTTTGAAATGCTGCCAACAACAACTGTTAACAACAATAGGCATACAGACAACAACTGGATGGACTAACTCATGCTTACCTCCATGTCTTTACATCTGCACACAATGATTGACTAGATAACAAGCAAATAAAACATGCCTTTACAACAAATGACTCTTCAAGTCAAGCATGTAGGAGAAAGACCTTTAGGACTCTTTTCCAAAAGATGAAACACTTCATCATTATCTCCATTTCGGAGACCAAGTTAACTTCTCCCAAGCCAACATTACATGCATCTCATGCTCATGCATGCATTCCATCTATCAACTTTCGCTTAAGTACACTGTACTTTCGAAGCTGAAATGGACATATTGTTGCAGTAATAAAATGAGTTTCCTACTCAACTTCTTTCCATTTACCATTTTGGTAAGATCTTGCAACTTGCATTTATTCCACAAAGAAATGCAAACAGATGCATCAAAGGACATGCAATCTTAATTGGATAAGAATTCTAGCCATTTATTACCAATCCATTTCAAAGGTCCCTCCTTGGTTTGCACATTAGCATCAGTATGTGAATCATCCTGAAACACACCAATCATGGAATCTTTATTTCCATCCCTGCCATTTTCTTTTTCCACATTCTCCTTCAGCTTTGGTGGAAGCAGTGCTGGATTCAAAGTCCAACACCTTTCAACAAGATGTCCTTGCTTATGGCGGTAAGTGCAACACATGTGCATCCTTTTGACAACATGATTTTCCTTGTCCTGTGGACCTTTGGTTGTTTGCTTCTTTTCCTTCAAAAATTTCTTGTATGTGGCCATCCTCTTCCAGCATCTAGAAACATAATGGTTATCCAAACGACAAAAGGAACATGCAATTCTTTTTCCATGCTTTACAAAATCAAAAGGAATGTGTTTAGAACTAGATTTATACCTACCTCTTTCACCTTTATTGCCTTCATGAGGAGGTGAAGCAAATGAAGAAATGACTCCCTTTGGAACATCATCACTTTCTTTAAGGTTGTCAGAGTTTCCACAACTCTCTGGTTTAAGTTTGTGCTTCTGAACACCTGCATCCTGCGAATGATGTTTCGAGTTATTGCATTCCTCCTTAATACAATCTTCACACTTCTGAGGTAGAGGACTTGCAATGAAACTCCTTTTTGGAACTGTTTCAATGGCCTTCATGGCAGCTTTGGAACTCTCTCCATAAGACTGTCCATAGCCAAGACCCAAATACTTAGGCCTTTCCTCAACCATTATTGGTAAAAAAATACCTTGTGCATTCTTACCCAAGCCCTTTCCTTCATAGCCCATCTTGGACATTAACTTGGAACCTATGCCTATAGTATGTTTTTCAAAAGAATCAATATAAGCATTCTTAGAAGAATTTGAAGACAAATAGGAATGGTTTACCTCTTCTTCAAGTTGACACTTGACCAAGGCTTCTTTGGCAACAAAGAGTTGTCACTCCAACTCATGCATCCTTTTCAAGTTCATATTTGCAATATGAAGTTGCCTCTCCATTTCTTGCAATTTGTCAGAAAGCAACCGCTTCTCTTCCTCCACATAATTCAACTGCTCTCTAAGTATGTTGCTCTTCCTACCATCCTCATACATTTCTCTCACCATATCCATCATGGTGTACAAGTCTTGCTTCATATCTTCATAAAAGACTCTTGTGAAGAAAGAAGAATTTGAGGACTCACTTGTAGATGTTGTCATTTGCCAATGAACAAAAGAACTTCAAACAAGATTAATAAAGAGCTTACTCAAGCAACCTTTTACAACAAAGCTCTTGTGTTTCAAGGATTTCTCTGAGGTCCTTTGGGATAGAAGAATGCCTTTAGCCCTTCTTCCTTCTTGTCCTTCCTGGACTGAGCTATCAATAACTTTCCCTTAACCTCTGCAAACTTAAACAATAGTCAGTCTGCAACCAACCATACAATCAATGAGGCAATCAATCCTTGACTGTCCAAACACCTTTTAGACAAGCAATATTTTCCCTGTCAATCAAGCATTCTGATACAACCTTCTTTGAAAGTGGGGTTAATTAATCTTAAGCTCTGATACCACCTGATCTGAAAATGGGGCTCTTAGGCTTCTTGTCTAACTTACAAGAACCTCTCCCACTTCCAAAGCTTTAAATTTTCCCAAGTCTTAATGATTAACCAATGCAAATTAAGAAATGCTTGAAAATATAGGTGTATGCTTGTATTTGTTTTTGACTGTTGATTACTTATGTTCGTTTTCTTATGTTGATGTGAAACACGAATAACAGTAAATAAAGCAGCAATTCAACAAACCCATAAGACAACAATATAATATGGAGTTCACCCTGATATCTTGGGCTATGTCTCCTTGAGCTCTAATCAACTCGATTAAGCTCTTTGGGATTATGGATTCAATTCTTTTACAAGTGCTACACTTAACTCCATTGATATACAACTGAACCAATGGGCTTAGAATGCCATCTTACCCCTGGCTGTCCTTGTTTTGCAGACTGGTCTAGGCTTCTTTGGACTCGAATCCTTCAGTCAGTGCTCTGAGCTTCTGGCTTCTCTGACTCCCTCAGAATTCTGCATTTGTCTTTGGAACTCCTTCTCCTATCTTTGACACACCTCAGACAACCAGCCACAACTCAATCATTTGAACTCCTGTTGTGCTGCAACTTCACTACAACCTTGTGGCTCTTTAGAAGTCTATTAGAGCTCTCTGGCTCTTTGGCTCTGCTTCCAACCTCGGGTGGCTCTGCCTATTACAGTGAGCTCAATTTGAGTCTCACACAATAGATACAATCAGGAGGACTGTACTTCCCCAAGTCTCTCTCTCTAGAGTATGCAGACATTCTGGAGTACTCTCTCTGTCTCTGTCTTACCCCTAGCTCACTTGCTACCTTTGCTTCTTCAGGTTAGCTTGACTCTGGTTTCTCTGCTTCCAGGTCTGCTTACTGCTTCCTAGGCTACCTCTCAACGTTCCTCCTTTGGCTCTTGGCTCTGGCTATGGCTCATGGCTCTCTGCTATGGCTTCTCTAAGCTCTTTCTCTCGGCCTTTGCATGCCTCTGTGAGTCGCTCGACCTCCAAGAAATTCCAACAACAATATGCTGCTGTCAATTGAGCTCTCTGGCTTTTCACTCGAACTCTGAGTGACTCCAAAGACTCTCTATGCATTCAACTTTTTCTCACTGTTCACTCTCCTCTCTTCTTCTGTCCCCCCTCTATCTCTGTCAGTTTGTGGCTTTAAGCCATCTTCTTCCTGACTGTTCATTTCCGCTTTCAGCTCTCTCGTTCCCTACCTCTGTCCATTTGAATCCCTTCTTTCGGCTGTTATAGTCACTGCATCATACCTCACAGGGAAGTGGCCACCTATTCCGTAACAGATAAGTGTTAAGTTCATCGGAAACACTTGATCGTTTGAAATGGCTATTATTTCTGTTTACTCCAAGAATGCCTGCGAAACATGAATCTCTGCCAACTCATCGTCCATGTTGGACTTCAAAATCCCGCACAATCTGCTTTATGACTTTGTCAAATCCCGTCATCCATCAGGTCGCATCACCGTCGTTGATCTGGAGCCTCCAGATCCTATGGTCTCCGTCCATATCGTGCAGGTAAGTTGCGTGACCTTTACTCGCGCGATGTGAGCGGTTTTCTCTCTCATCTGCTGGACATGTGTCACTGAGTGTATGAAATTGCATGGGACTCCGTTGAACCCGCTTACCGCTTGAAGTGCTCACGATATCCTACTGGTTTTGGCGTGGGACCCGCCTTTTGATAGAATTGGCGATTCCGTACGGTTTTATGCCTTTTCCTCATGATCGAGCGCTTGGGGCTTTCCTTCACTGAGGGGGATGCCCCGCGATACGCGATTAGCACTTTAGCGCTAATCACATATTAGAAGCTGCCTCTGTTTTGGGATTTGACCTCCCGTTTGTCAATTTGTGCCAGTGCGTGGCCACCATGGGCCAACGGTCTGTGCGCTTTGATTGAGGATCCTCATTGTTCCGTGTTGACCACAAATTTCCATTGTTCAGAGGTTATTTCTGATAGGCTCGATATCCATAGCACTTTGAAACTTTTGTTGTGAGTTTTATAGAGTTCCCGGAGACTGTAAGAGTGTTTGAGGATCCAATTCGGATCAGCTGTATTGAGGGATTGTACTGAGAGCTGGATAGCTTGTGAGCTAGAGCTTTGTGTAATTTGGAGATATTTCCACTTGTATGATAATATAGAGATCGGGGTTTTTAGCTGAGGCTTTCCCTAGAGTATTATTCTATGTTCATGCGTGATTGTTTCTTCTTCATCTGTTATATGTGTTCTATTTGATCTTACTCAAAATCTATTAAGCTTCTACAAGTTTGTTTGTAGAAGTAGATCAATTATTTTGCTTTAGTATATTGCATTATCAGGTGATCTACAGTGGGAATTTCTACATTTATATCCTATAAATAACCTATAATTATCAAACCTAAAAACTGAAATTACACCAAATATTGATTTCTCACCTCGTGAATCATGTAAATATATTGTGACAACATAAAAATATGCCTCTAAAAGACTGATTTGCATGCCAAAAGGTAAAAAAAATGAGTGTATATGATGCAATTACAACACCCACCTCCCCCTCCCCCCTTACTTTCTTGAGTTCTGAGGAGGTGGTTATTAACTAGACCCGACTCCCAAGATGCAACGATAAGAAATGGGTTTAGAAGATTCTCAAATTATTTCTAATTTTTCTTTAACAATATTTAAAGTTTGATTTTAGAATTTTGTGATCCATACTGATTTTGATAATGTCTTTCAGATTAATCACATCAAAATATTTAAAGTTGTTAGACTTACTTTGTAACTGGTATAGATGAGGATTGTGTTACAAAGTTTCATAAGAATAAAAGGTTCATAAACACATCAATACATTATTGGTTTAATAGTCCCTATCACTTATATATTATATATATATATACATAATTTATTATATATATATATATTGAATTGTAATTTACTGATTTTGAAAACGTCGTTCAATTAATTCACATCAAAATATTTAAAGTTGTAAGACTTACTTGTAACTGGTATAGATGAGGATTGTGTTACAAGTTTCATAAGAATAAAAGTTCATAAAACATCAATACATATGGTTTAATAGTCCCATCGTCCACTTATTATATATATTATATATAATATATATATATATATCATATATATATATATATAATTGAATTGTAATTACTTTAAGCACCTATTCTCAAACCTTAAATTTCAGTTTTGAAATTTACAAGATAACTAAGGGTTGTCAAAGTTTCCGAGGTTGAACCTTAAAAGCCACTAGTGACTCTACAAGTGTTTCCTATCTATGTTTCATCTGTATAGTCCCTTAACAACTTCCAAAACGTAGATGCAATGCATATTGTGATTGTACATATGTATAAGAAACTTAGGTCAAAACTTGAAAGATGATGGTAAATCTACATACTTCTCAACAACTTCCAACAATAAAGGCACTGTTAAGTGATAATATATTATGTTAATTATGAGCTCTCAATACCTATGCAATACATAGTGATACTAGGGACAATATTTCATGCATGTTATGAGATGAGGAGCTCACTGTGATTTGGGACAACCAATAATTCTAGTTCATTGATAGGATTTAAGGCATTCTCAAAAAGTGAAATTGAATGATATCCCCACTTATTTCATATCAATATGAGTTTGAAGATTTGCAGTCACCATTGTCTAGATTATTTAAAGACATATTTTCAAGAATGCTTAAGATTTACAATACACAAAATATTGAAGTATGACACCAGTTATTAACCCTTGAAGACAACAAGTGATGGAAAAAGAACTCTTAGATGTAAAAACAATGTAAATTTTGAAATGAGAACTGATACGATTACCCATTTTGTTGAGGTAGCAAAAAAGTCAACCGATTTTGAAAAGTGGTGATGAAGAATACATGTAATTTTTTTGGAGCATATTTTTGACACTTTAAATTTTCTTATGTATCAAATATAAATATTTGTTTTTAAATGTTAGTGATTTTCATGATGATTTTGAAATGTGTTGATGCAGCATCGACCCCTTTTTTTAAAGGGTTTATTTTTTACACTTTTGTTTCTTATGTATTCGTTGTGGATACTTTTTTTTTTAAATGTTTATTTTTTTGACACTCATTTTTTTTTTTTATATCCAATAGTTTTTTAATGTTGATTAATTAACAAATTTCTAGTTGTCTTATTTTTTTTTTTTTTTTTAATGTTGATTTACTTTAAAAAATAAAATAAAATAAAAAAATTAAATTAAAAAAAATCATTTTTTAAATCTCGTAAACGATAAAAAATTTGATTTTTTTTTTTAAACTATAAAATTACAACAATTGAAAAAAAATAAAAACAAAACTAGAAAATTAAACAAAACAAACCAAGAAAAATTTAAAAATGTTAATATTTCAAAACAAAATAAAAACAACTATCAAAGTTAAAAAACTATTAAATTAAATTTTTAAATTTGAAAAAACATAAAAAAATATAATAACATTAAAAAAAAACATAATTAACTAAAATTTTTAGAACTCTAATGTTAAATCTTAAAAAAAAAATGGAGATTGGGCCTAAATCCGATCAGATATATATATATATATATATATATATATATATATATATAAGTGGGTGGGGCTAAAATCTGATTCTGAGAATTGGATTTAAGCCCTGCCCACTTAAAAAAAAAAATTAACAATTTTGTTTTCTTTGTTAATAATATATTTTTTTTAAGGGGCAAGGCTGAAATCCGATTCTCATAATCGGATTTCAGCGCCACGGAGGGGCCCTTGTGGGGCGCAACTCTCGGCAAGTGGAGCTACTACCTAGGGCCGCGCCCCTCGGACCCTTGGGCGTTGCTAAAGTCTGATATCGGACTTCAACCTTGCCCAGGGGCCCAAGGGGCATGACCCTGGGTGATAGCTTCACCCGTCCAAGTCCCCCCATGGGTCTGAAATCCAATTCTCAGAATCGAATTTCAGCCCCGCCCACTTTAAAAAAAATATTAACATTTTTTTTTTTTCTAAGTGGGTGGGCTAAAATCTAATTCTCGGATTTTAGCTCCACCCTCCAATTATTATTATTTTTTTTTTTATAATTTTCTTTTTTTAAGAATTTAAAATTAATGCTCTAAAATTTTAATTAGTTATGTTTTTTTTTTTTTTTTTTTTTTTTTTTTTTTTTTTATTGCTTTTAAATTTTTTTTTAATAGTTTTTAATTTTTGTTAGTTTGTTTTATTTTTGTTTTTTAATATTTAAATTGTTTTAATTTTTTAGTTTTTTTTTGTTTAATTTTCTAGTAGTTGTTGTTGTTGTTTCAAGAAGTTTGTTTTAATTTTTTTAATAGTTTTTAAAAATTGTTGTATTTTTATTTATTTATTTTAATAGTTATAATTAAAAAAAAATCATTTTTTTTAAGAAAACTGTTTTGGCTATTATTTATTTCTTTGTATTTGTTTTTAATTTTTAATTCTTATTTTTATAGGTTAATTTTGCTTTTCTTTTTTAACATTTTTCTCTTAAATATATATATATTTTTATTTACTTTTTCTTTTTGTTTTGTTTTGTTTGTTTGTTTGTTTGTTTTTTTTTGAAATTTTAATGTTTTTGAGAGTCATAATAAAATCTTTTAGATCACTTTTTCAAAATGTTGAAAATTTATCCTTAAAAAAGGAGACATTATTTCAATATCAACACATGAACACTTTTTCGTTTTTAGGGTGTTTTTTGCACAAAAAATTGGTTTTCCTTGCCATTTTTAAAACATCTTGAAAATTTACCCTAGAAAAAAAGTGTTATTCCAGCATCAACATTTTTCATTTTCGAGATGATTTTTCGTGTTTTTGGGGGATTTTTCGGCTAGAGTTCCCGTTTTGAGTTTATAGCTCCTGTTTCAAAGTTTACATTGTTTAAAATCCAAATCTAGATTAGAAACCAACCAATAGTGTTGTGAAGTTAAAGTTGAATGCGAGCAGATTGGAAAAGCCATCCATGTGTAAGAATAATCACCTATTGTTGTCAATAAGGCATTATCTCTTTGCTTAACAAGTGCTTTAGTGAATGTGAACATTTCTAACCAATAATGAAAATCAACAAAAATTTGACTTTTCTATTTAAAAATATGTTTAAACAATTTTTATGCTTGAGTATTGCAAATTTGTTTACCCACTCCTCTGTCAGGTGATGCTTAGCATTTACTATTATTGTAAGTTTAAATTATCACCATGAAAATTTATAGCAATTGTATCCGTTTACATCAGAGTCGAACCTTAACAAAGGCCATGAGTAGAGTTTAAACGATGTTAAAATGTTATGATTGAGTGAAGTGTCTTAGTTATGTATTCAACCTTAGAAACCTTTTGGTGATCCAAGAATACATTTTCATTTGCAAATATTATTACGGAACCATGCATTCAGGTATAAAAAATAATCATTTCCATAAGCTGTAAATTTTGTTCCAAAAATGTAAGGTTTGTTATCCATTCAAAGATGCTTGAAATAGATGAAATGGAAAAATATAAAATGTATCTTAGAAGTGAATTCATGAGTGATCAATTGATGCAAAAGCATTCAGCTCATAAGAATCATTATATTTTAGTAGGCATAGGGGGGTCTTGTGTTTTAAGGAAGTTCATTTCCTAAGTGCTAAAATTAATGTAATTACTTATGTTTTTGAATGATTTTAACGAGAATAGGAATTAATTAAGTATTGTGAGGCATATTTGTAAATGTTCTCCAATGTTGGAGAACATGAGAGATTTAGGATAGTTGAAAGATTTGAGAATCAGTTGTAAATCTTAGATTAAGAGTTGGTTTCATGATTTGTGGATTAAAGAGGATCATTAGGGATAAATATGAGATTTTAGGATTTTGTTGAGAAGTTTATGGATTTAAACTAGGAATTGGTTTTCGAATCCTTTTATATAAATGTAAGCCTAAAAGGCATAGAAAGGGGTTAGCTAGTTACTCAGTTAGAGGGTTTGACTGTAAGCCTACAGGCAGGTAGGAAAACGGAGGCCATTGATTAGAATATCAGGCCACAGAGAGAGAGACTTGTTGTAAATATTTATTTATCAATACAGAGAATTCGATTCTGAATTGTGTGGTGTGTATTGATTAATGGAGTTATGAATTGTGTGTGAAAACTAGAGTTTCTGCATAGTATATGTATGCACGTGGAGTTCAAGCAGAACAAAGAGAAGAAGTAATATGAAGGATCGTATTGGATCGCTTGAATCCATTCGAAGAATCACAGTCGAGATTCAAGAGTGACTGTGTTAAGAGCATGCGGAGTTAAATTAAGAGGGAGTTGTATTGTAGGGCAACTAAATATTGAAACCCTGAAGAAAACCAAAACCACAGAAACACCGAGAAATGGCATAAAAACAAAGTAGAGGAAGGATGAAGAAATGAGGTGATGATGTACAAGGGTCTTTGGATCTAGGCGATCAAAGAATGAGGTTGAAGGCGATGGGAGATCAAGATTAAGTTGCGCAACATGAAGTAAAAGAAATGAACGACAGAGATTAAACTTAAGTGTTAGCGAAACTGTGTTTTAAAATAGATTCCATTGAAAAATGATAAAACACAGAGAAGAACCGTCAGATCGACGAGCAGTAATGGCAGAAGGTGAGGAATCGCCGGGAGTTGATTTGGATTGTCAGATCAATAGATCCATTAGATCGACAGTTATTGCGTGGGTAAAATGCGTGAGCGTTAATGCGCGAGAAAAGTAGTTTCATAACAGGAAATGGTTTATCACGCGAGCTCTAAGTGGTAAGTGGTAATTCGGGGTGGTCACCCGATTCCATTTATCAGTTGACATGTAGCACGTTGCAGGAGAGAGGAAACCACTTTATCGGGTGGGTAATCCTCATGCAAGTGGCTCATGCGATATGTCTATTAATCGTTGGATCGGAGATAAGTGAAATCAATGATGGAGGATTGAACCATAAAGGTGAGAGTCGGTATATGTGTAAGGTGGTGAAAAGGTTGACTAAAGTTTAGACTTTGGGTTAGTCAAATATAATGTTTCTGCATGAGATTTAAATTAAGAAGCCTTAAGTCTTTATTTGTGAAGGTCTTCACCATGGATCAGGTGATTAAGGCCCGGGACCAGTGACATGCAATTTTATTTGCATAATGTGGGTATTGTCGGCTTAGGCTGGCATCATTTGGTATCAGAGCATAATTGTGGTTTAAACAATTAATATAAGAATAGAATAAGGAAATTCTGTGTTATGTTTTAAAAATGTATATGAAGGAAAGGGAAGATCAGGTTATTTGAATATGATAAGTAGAAGGCATGACATAAAATGAGAGTAAGTGATACTCTTAAGAAGAGATTGTAGAAGCATAAAGAAAACACAGTGATGTTTGTTTTCTTGAGGAAAATGGAGATTTACCCAAATGTGAAGAGTGGATGGAGATTGCTTGTGAAATCATGCAGGTATTGTTTTATTTAACTATGGTTTGAGTTTTGCAGGTTGAAGACAGAGTAAAGATTAATAGAAGCAGACATACAAGGAAAGCTGTATATATTCTAAAGAACAAAGAGAATGAAAGACTAGATAAACATGTGGAAGTGAACTTGAAGAATCCAATTGACAGTTGGACAGAAAGGACAAGAGTGTTCTTAGAAGGAAGCTGAATAGTAAGCTTTTAAAAGCTCGAAATGATCTTTGGTTTAATTATCATTGATATGTAGGTAACAATAATTAATGAAGCATCTTAGAAAGAATATCACAACATGAAGAGTAGTGATGAGGGAAACTAGTAAAGGTATTTGAGAGAGCGTGGCAGAACTTAGTTTTTCATTTGTGTTTGAAATACACGAGGACAGTTGTGTTCTCAAAAGTGCAGATGAGTTGAAGTCTAGAGCTTGGAGTGATCATATGGTTTTAGAGGAGAGAACCAGATAGATGCCAAAAGACTGAGCTCAGAGGAGAGAAGCTTAGTGAAGTATCATGTATCAGGGAGCACTTGTTGTTGCAAAGACTTGTGCAGCTCATAGTGAGTGAGTGAGGAACTAATAGGGATGGAGGAAAATATGACTACTAATAGTCATAATAGAGGTTTAGAGAAAAGCCACCAAGTGAAGAAAGAGAATGCCAAGGTAAATGGCAAGAGAACGAGTCAAGAGGAAATTGACAAAGAGATTGTTGAGATGAAATAACAACTCAATGTATTAAGGATGATACTTGAGGAAAACCAAAGACTAGGTTGGGTATTAAAGAAAAATCTAGTGAAGTGGTCTAACTTACAGAGAAGGTTACAACATAAGTAAGTGAAGTGGCTGATGGAAGAACATAAAGAAGCTAAGTTGGAAATGGAAGTGTCCATTTGTGAACCAGAACAGGGTGAAGTTCTAGGTGAAGATGAGGACTTGAAGACTGAAACTTCAAGTGAGACCAAAAGGTCACATGATTTTCAAT
This sequence comes from Pinus taeda, assembly GCA_000404065.3. Lineage (NCBI taxonomy): Eukaryota > Viridiplantae > Streptophyta > Pinopsida > Pinales > Pinaceae > Pinus > Pinus taeda. The sequence goes on from APFE030658967.1 coordinate 274,474, forward strand.
CTGATGATTTGCGTATGTTTGTAGGTGAAACATGTAAAGAAGGACAATTTGCTGATATTGTCATAAGGGAGGAAGAAGACAGGCAGAATCTAAATTCTGTTATGAAAGAAGAAGTGGAGAAGGATATCAAGCAACCAAATGTAGGGCTTGAAGAGGCTGAAGAGAAGACCATTGAAATATTTCTGAGTCATGTAGAGGACTTGGAACAGCAGAAAGACTTTAGTAAAACATTGATGTTTGAAGCTATTACAACCCAGGAATAATTTCTTGTGAAAGAAGGAGTTGAAATTCAGTCTGAAGAACTGATTGGTGAAGCAACGATTGAGACTGTTGAACTATGTAATTTTCAAATTGATAATTTAAGTATAAATGCAGGAGTCATAAGTAATGATGAAGTACTTATGAAATGTCACAGAGAACTTGAGTTTCTGGAGTATTTGCTGGAAAATTCAGAGTATGACAGTGTGATTGCAAAGGAAGGAGTTCACTACAATAGACAAGAGCATAAAGACATCATTAGATCAGATGATGTGGAGGGGAGACTAACTGATAGTCTTGAGTGTAATTTAGATAATTCTTTAAAGAGGTTGAATCGGCATATTGATGTACTAATAGAAGAGGAGAAATTAGAGCAACATACTAAAGTGTTTCCAAAGGAAAAAGAGGCACTGAGGCCTTATGTTTATGATTTTAATAATTTTTTTGTGAGTGCAGGTTTAGTTGCAAAGGCTGGAGGAAATTTGGCACAGATGAGCAACCGAGTAAAGACAGTAGAAGAGGATTCTGTGGAAGAATTTAATCCATGGAATAGATATGTTCAATTGCTGGAGAGAATGCTGTAAAGTTAGGATTCAATGCTGAAAGAGATAATCATGAAAGAGGGTAAGGATGAAAAGGCGACAATAAGAATTCGACAACTTCAAAGAGAAGAACATCAGTTTGAAGAGTTATTGAACAACAACAACAACCTGAAACAAAGAGAAAGAGGTAACAATACGTGGCAGAGTATGGACCAGCCCAGGGATGTGCTGGAGATGGAGATTGAAAAATTATGGTAGTTGATGATGAAACAGTCTAGGATGAGGGAAATGACAACAGGAAGGATGATCAATCAGAACTTGAACCTGATTGAGAAGGAGAGGAAGGTGAAACAAAAGACAACAGAGATACAGCAAGAGAAAAGGTGCAGATCATTTAGACAACTACAAACTAAAGTTTGGGACCCTGGAGGTTTTTTGTCAACATATGAAGACACATGATTAGGAGATCATGAATGTTTTCTACTTTGGGAGTCTGATGTAGGAGCATTCAGCTCAAAAGAATCATTGTATTTTAGTAGAAATAGGGGTGTCTTATGTTTTAAGGAAGTTGGTTTCCTAAGTGTTAAAATTAATGTAATTACTTAGGCTTTTGAGTGATTTTAATGAGAATAGGAATTAATTAAGTATTGTGAGGTATATTTGTAAATGTTCTCGAATGTTGGAGAACATGAGAGATTTAGGATAGTTGAAATATTTGAGAATCAGTTGTAAATCTTAGATTAGGAGTTGTTTTCATGATTTGTGGATTAAAGAGGGTCCTTAGGGATAAAGATGAGATTTTAGGATTTTGTTGAGAAGTTTATGGATCTAAACAAAGAATTGGATATATAATCCTTTTGTATAAATGTAAGCCTAAAAGGAATAGAAAGGGGTTAGCTAGTTACTTAGTTAGAGGGTTTAACTGTAAGCCTATGGGCAGGAAGGAAAACATAGGCCACTGATTAGAATATCAAGCCACAGAGAGAGAGAGATTCATATGTAAATATTTATTTATCAATACAGAGAATTCGATTCTGAATTGTGTGGTGTGTATTGATTAATGAAATTATGAATTTTGTGTGAAAAATAGAGTTTATGCATAGTATATGTATGTAGGTGGAGTTCGAGCAGAACATAGAGAAAAAGTGATATGAAGGATCGTATTGGATTGCTTGAATCCATTCGAAGAATCAATCGAGATTTAGGAGTGACTGTGTTAAGAGCATGTGGAGTTAAATCAAGAAGGAGTTGTGTTGTAGGGCAACTAAATATTGAAACCCTAAAGAAACCCGAAACCACAGAAACACTGAGAAATGGCAGAAAAAAAAGTAGAGGAAGGACGAAGAAATGAGGTGACGATGTACAGGGGCCATTGGATCTAGGAGATCAAAGAACGGGGTTGAAAGTGATGGGCGATCAAGATTAAGTCGCACAACATAAAGTAAAAGAAATGAACAATGTAGATTAAACTTAAGTGTTAGCGGAACTATGTTTTAAAATAGATTCCATTGACAAATGATAAAATGCAGAGAAGAACTGTTGGATCGTATAGATCGATGGACAATAATGGTGGAAGGTGAGGAATCGCCAGAAGTTTATCTGGATCGTCAAATCAATAGATCTGTTAGATCGACGGTTATCGCATGGGTAAAATGCGTGAGCGTTAATGTGAGAGAAAAGCAGTTTCATAACAGGAAATGGTTTATCGCGCAGGCTCTAAGTGGTAAGCGGTAATTAGGGGTGGTCATCCAATTCCATTTATCAGTCGACATGTAGCACACCGCAGGAGAGAGGAAACCGCTTTATCGGGCGGGTAATCTTCGTGCAAGTGGCTCATGCGATATGGCTATTAACCGTTGGATCGGAGATAGGTGAAATCAATGGTGGAGGATTGAAACGATAAAGGTGAGCATCAATATATGTGTAAGGTGGTGGAAAGGTTGACTAAAGTTTAGACTTTGGGTTAGTCAAATATAATGTTTCCGCATGAGATTTAAATTAAGAAGCCTTAAGCCTTTATTTGTGAAGGTTTTCACCATGGATCAAGTGATTAAGGCCTGAGACTAGTGACATGCAATTTTATTTGCATAATGTGGGTATTGTTAGCTTAGGCTGGCATCATCAATGCCTTTAAATAAGTCAATAAAGTGCACACGAGTCAATCAAATGTGAGAGACATATCAACTTTGAATGACTTGAATGTATGTCAAATGTGTGAAGCTGCAATTCACTATGCTTAAGATTAAGATATATGCCCAGGGAACTTTAATGTTTGATTCTATAACAAATAAGCCATCCCAAAATTGAATAAGTTGATTCTATAGTCCCAGTTTGTTTTCAAATAGACTCCTAGCACATTGTTCAACCAACCCGTTAAGTCCATCCTTCCTACAAAGCCACAAAATTAATACACCATTTCTATAAACTTACTCATTCTTGAAGCATAAATAATGTGGTAATATTTTTGGAGTCTCTGCATTAGTCTTTGTCTTGTGTGAGCTAACATTTCATTATGTACATCAAAACTAACATTTCATGGATAAAATAAGGAGGGAAGGAACTTTATTCAATTTCAAGGGACATAACCTATGACAGACTCTTTTCATGTAATGTTGGCCTTTGTATAGTAAACTAGGATAGTAAAAATCCTCTACAAGCTCCAAAAAAGATTATTGTTGATGACTAACAATAATCATTAATCCAAATGTGTCGTACACAAGAATTGAGGCCCATTAGGGCACTATTACACCAAAATACTAAGCCCCATTAGGGAATTGTTGCATCTCAAGACTAAGGCCTATTAGGGTGTTGTTACACCACAAGGTTGAGGTACAATTTCACAGACCCATAGGATGGAATAATCATCATATAACTGCCAATTAATTACAAGTCCTAGTGTGCATTTATTCGAGGCACACAAACCTTGCCTTTTACCTTATGAAATCCATGCAATTTGGAGTATTCTTGAACAACAAAAATATATATCTGAAAAATTAAAAATATTAATTGCATTAATGTTACTTATGAGTAAAAAAATACTCTCCAAGTTGAATCATTCAATTTGGCCTTAAAATGAAGGTTGTGAGTGAATTTTTTGTGAAGCAAGCCAAAATTACCATGTTTCACTAAAATTCACACACATGCTTCATTTATTAACCAATATGAGTGATTCAAATTGTATATTATTTAATTAGTAATTTACACACTAATATGCTTTCATTAAGTTTATGTTTTTCAAAAACTGTTGACACTTTTGGGGGCACTATGAATTGTGATTGTTGCAACACTTTAATTTACATTAACTTTGACCTTTAGATCACTAAATTAGAAAAAATTAATTGTATTAATGTTACTTATGAGTAAAAAAATACTTTCCAAGTTGAATAATTCAATTTGACCTTGAAATGTAGGTTGGGCATGCATTTTTATGAAGCAAGCCAAAATTGCCTTACCTCACTAAAATGCACATCCAAGCTTGATGCAAGAGCATCCGGCTCAAAAATATCATTGTATTTTAGTAGACATAGGGGGTCTTGTGTTTTAAGGGGGTTGGTTTCCAAAAGAATTAAATTAAAGTAATTTTATTGTTTTTGAATGATTTTAATTTAGAATAGGAATTACTTAAATATTGTGAGGATATTTGTAAATGTTCCTGAATGTTGGAGAACATGAGAGATTTAGGCTAGTTAAGATTCCATAGGGATTGAGAGTTTTGGAAATCAATTGTAAATCTTAGATTAGGAATTGGTTTCATGGTTTGTGGAATTAGAGAGGATACTTAGGGATTAGTTGAGTCAAAAGTGGACTTAGAAGATATTCAGGATTTAGTTCAAAGATTAAAGATCTGAACCAAAATGGGTTACAAAACCTTTTGTATAAATGTAAGCCTAAAAGGCATAGAGAGAGTTATTTAGTGAGTTAGAGTGAGAACCAAAGTTCAGAGATTAGATAGGGTTTGACTGTAAGCCTATGGGAAGGAAAGGAAAAAGGCCACTAATTTGAAAATCAGTCCAGAGAGAGAGATTCATTATGTAGATAATTGTTTATAAAGACAGAGAATTCGATTCCTTAGTTGTGTGGTGTGTATTGATTAATGGAATTATAAATTGTGTGTGAATTAGAGTAATTTCTGCATAGTATATGTATGCAGGTGGAATTAAAGCAGAACATAGAGGTGGAGAATGAAGGATAGTGGTCTGATCGTTTGATTCCGATTAAAGGATCAAAGTTGAAGTTCAGATGTGATAGCGCTTAAAAGTATGTAGAAGTACACGAAGGAGTCAAGTAGAAGAACAATCAAAGATCGAAATTAGTGAAGGGAATAAGAAATCCTTGCTTCAACCCGGTTTTGTGGTTGAAGTCTTCGATGCAACATATGGATTGATCGAGCCCCGGAGCAAAGTCATTAAACAGTCAAGTCATACACGGAAGATCAAAGACGTAGAAATAATTAAACATCAAAGAGCGGAAATTGTCGGATCGGCCAGATCGACGGATAATATTAATGGAAGAGGAATGGCAGAGATTAAAACCATGTGTTAACAGAAGAATGGAATGGTCTTCGCAAGTGGTCCGCGGTATCTCGTGCGCCCTAAAATCTGTAAATGGTATTCTACAATTTCACGCGATTAACTTGAGGAGTTGACATAGAAAACCACTTTTCTCGCGTGCTCTCGATGTAATATCGGTCGTGCATGTAATCACGTGATATGGTGCGATCACCATTGGATTGAGGTAGGAGAAATAAATGGTGGAGATTGGCTAGGTTAGTTGGTGCGAGTTATTGCACGATAACCGTCAGATTGAGGAATGAGATTGACGATAGAGATTTAATGTGCTAAGGAGAGCATCGATATATGTGCAAAGGATTGTGGAATGGAGGAGAGGTAAGGTTTAAGTGTGGTTTATGAAATATTTCTATTGTATGGGAATTATAATATAAATAAGCGGGATTAATGTATTATGGTTTAAGTTGAGTTTTAACCAAAGTCTAAAATCCATGGTATGGTTAATATGCGCGGGTAATAAGAATTAACCAAAGATTATGAAGGATTTATAAGGTTACACTCAAAGGTTTATAAAGGTCCAGACTTTGGACAGTTAAATCAAATGTTTCCGCATAGATCTTATTGAAGGAACATTAAACTTTGATTGTGAAGGTTTCACTAAGTATGGAATTATAAAATTCCTGGAACGTAGTGTGACATGCAATTTTATTTGCATAATGTGGGTAGATGCGGATTTTGCTGCATCAAAGCTTCATTTCTTGGCCAATTTGATTGATTCAAATTGTATAATATTTAATTAGTAATTTTACACACTAATTTGCTTCCAGTAAGTGTTTGTTGTTCACAAACTATTGACACTTTTGGGTGGACACCATGAACTACGATTGCTGCAACACTTTCATTTACATTAACTTCGACCTTCCGATCACTAAATTAGAAAAATTTAATTGTATTAATGTTACTTTTGAGGAAACAAATACTCTCCAAGTTGAATCATTCTATTTGGATTTGAAATGAAGGTTGTGAGTGCATTTTTGTGACGCATGTCAAAATTGCCTTCTTCACTAAAATGCATGCTCATGCTTCATTTCTTGGCAAGTATGGTTGATTCAAATTATATACTATTTAATTAGTAATTTTACAAACTAATTTTCTTCTAGTAAGTTTTTGTTGTTCACAAATTGTTGACACTTTTTGCGGGGGCACTATGAACTGCAATTGTTGCAACACTTTCATTTACATTAACTTCAACCTTTAGATCACTAAATTAGAAAAATTTAATTGTATTAATGTTATTTATGAGTTAAAAAAACTCTTCAATTTGAATCATTCAATTTGGCCTTGAAATGAAGGTTGGGCGTGCATTTTTGTGAAGCAAGCCAAAATTACCTTGCTTCACTAAAATGCACACGCAGGATTCATTTCCTGGCCAATCTATTTGATTCAAATTGTATACTATTTAATTAGTAATTTTACACATTAGTTTTCTTTCAGTAAGTTTCCATTATTCACAAACTGTTGACACTTTTGAGGGGAGACCGTGAACTGTGATTGCTGCATCACTTTCATTCACATTAATTTGACCTTCTGATCACTAAATTAGAAAAAATTAATTGTATTAATGTTACTTATGAGTAAAAAAATACTCTACAAGTTGAATCATTCAATTTGGCCTTGAACTGGAGGTTGGGTGTGCATATTTGTAAAGCAAGCCAAAATTTAGTTACTTCACTAAAATGCACACTCGTGCATCATTTCCTGGCCAATCTAATTGATTCAAATTGTATACTATTTAATTAGTCATTTTACACACTAATTTGCTTCCAATAAGTTTCTGTTGTTCACAAATTGTTGACACTTTTGGTAGGACACCCTAAACTGCGGTTGTTGCAGCCCTTTCATTTACATTAACTTCAACCTTCATATCACTAAATTAAAAAAATTTAATGGTAAACTTATGAGTAAAAAATACTCTCCAAGTTGAATCATTCTATTTGGCCTTGAAATGAAGGTTGGGCGTGCATTTTTGTGAAGCAAGTCAAAATTGCCTTTCTTCATTAAAATTCACACCCAAGCTTCATTTCTTGGCCAACCTAATTAATTCAATTTGTCTCTTGTTCAATTAGTAATTTTACACATTAATTTTCTTCCAGTAAGTTTCTGTTGTTCACAAATTGTTGACACTTTTGGGGGGACACCGTGAACTGCGATTGCTACAACACTTTCATTTGCATTAACTTCAACCTTAATATCACTAAATGAGAAAACTTTAATTGTATTAATGTTACTTATGAGTAAAAAAATACTCTCCAAGTTGAATCATTCAATTTGGCCTTGAAATGAAGGTTGGGCGTGCATTTTTGTGAAGCTGGCCAAAATTTCCTTGCTTCACTAAAATGCAAACCCAGGCTTCATTGCCAATATGATAGATTCAAGTTGTATACTATTTAATTAGTAATTTTACGCATTGATTTTCTTCCATTATGTTTTTGTTGTTCACAAAATTTTAACACTTTTGGGGGGATGCCGTGAACTATGATTGTTGCAACACATTCATTTACATTAACTTCAACCTTCCGATCACTAAATTATAAAACTTTAATTGTATTAATGTTACTTATGAGTAAAAAAACACTCTCCAATTTGAATCATTCAACTTGGCCTTGAAATGAAGGTTGGGAGTGCATTTTTGTGAAGCATGCCAAAATTTCCTTGCTTCATTAAAATGCATGCCCAAGTTTCTTTCTTTGGCCAATCCAAAGTAGTCGTGGGATAGCATATTAGGGCTATTGTGTAAAGGGTTGAAGAAATTTTTGAAAATCCTTAGTCGAAATCAATGGAATTAAAGAATTAAATATGGGAAGAGATAGAATAGAATTATACACATACATGGGTAAGATCATCGGCAAAGGATAAATATTTGGCCTCATTCAAGATATTGAGAAAGAAGCCCACTTAGCTTAATAGAGTTGGAAGTTTTTTCATCATGGTCATTGTAGTAGATCTCAATAGAAACATATCTTTCTGACCCTGACCATTTTTCTCTCTTTGCGAAAATTGTTAATACACCTTTGTGCTTTTATATATGGATCCAAATAAATTCTCTTCTCCGACCTTCAATGAATGGAGATAAGTATCAATTTATTTGAGGAAGTATATTTTTAAAGAGACCATAAACACACACACATTTGTACACATTTACACACACCCTCCCTATATGTGTGGGGAGATTGTGTTGGGAGTAAGAATGCTACACATATGGGAAAATTTGTATTGTTCGAATTATTTTCTATTCACACATAATGAGCTGTGGGTCCTATCCCGCTTTAAAAGTTATATAAACTTCTATTTATGTTATATAGAAAAAATGAACAACATTCTAACTTTAAAATTCGACTATTAAGGAAGAGCTAAGTTCTAGATTACATGCAGCTGCAGATAACTATAGGGAAATCTTATTTAAGGAAAACATATTTTCAAACAATGGTTCTTTTAAGAATGATTTATTCACAACCAGTTTCCACATTTTTTCAATATTCCTTCACCAAGTCTTTATTATCTTAATGTATCCTCAACAATGGGGACATACCGATCACATTCAATAGAACAAATCAAAACAAAAAAAAAACAATCAATTGCAATGTCGAATAGAAATGGAAGCAAGACAACTATGTGAAATTAGATTAGGGCTATAGTGTAAAGGTTCGAACCAAATTTTGAAAACCATTTGTCAAATTCAATGGAAATAAAGGAAATTAAGTTGGAGAAGAGTATAGGGAATAGTTAGACATGTACATGGGTAAGCTCTTACGTGACAGAGATATAGTTTGCCTCATTCAAGATGTTCAGTAAGATGCCAATTTGGCTTTCCAGAGATGGAAGCATCATCGTCATGGTTTTCATCGTAGATATAAACAAAAAACCTTCCTTGAAACCTTAACCTTTTGCCTTGCTTTGCAAATATTGCAATTACACCTCTGTGGTACTTAATATGAATCTAGATCAATTGCCTTCTTTGACCTTTAATGCATGGAGCTGAATAGTTTATTTGATTATCTTCCTCAGCCTTCAATGCATGGAGCTAAATAATTTATTTAAGGTGGCATACTTTCAAAGATAACATAATGAAGCATATACATAATTTGTACACACTCACACTTGCCCTCCTTAAATATATGTGCATGATTTGGGCAAAATCTCTCCAATGAAAAATTTGGGAGAAATATGTGAAGCTCGCAACTTACAATTGTTCAACCTCCAAAATTGAAATCTGCAAGTCCCACAGCCGAGATGGATACTTTGTTTATAAAAAAAAATAGAAAAATCTTGGCTTCATTGGGCATGCCATACAAAGGAACCACAACTTTATTCACTTGCTTCTAATGGGAGGGGCTTTGTTGCTGAGCATGAAGACCGTGTGTCAAAAATATCATATCGATGACATTCAAGATGAAAATGCTTCTCTATTGAAGGAGAATGAATCTATGACGAGTAAGTTTACCGATTTGAAAAAAAATAGATGCATAGGATTTGGAAGAAATAGATGTGTGTGACATGGAAAAAACTGTTGGGTTGTGTTATATTCTTTCCACGACTAGCCCCTATATTAGGTGGGCAGACCTACTTATGGTTTTGTGCATGGATTTTGCACATGGTTTTGGGCGTGATGGTTTTCGATCCATGGTATTTTTGTAGATCCGGTCAAGGGAACTAGGGTTATGTTCTAATCCAGGGTTAATGGATTGGGGTTTATGGATGCTTTGGCATGTATATATATGTATTGTAACATTGAAAGGAACATAATGAAAAATCAATCTTGTAGTCCCAGTTTCAGGATCTAGGGGAAAATCTTTGTGTATATTTGTTTTATGTGTTATGATCTCGCCATTGTTTATTTTTGTTTTTTAGAATTTGTATGCAATTAATTTCTATATGGGGTTAAAACCTACAAAAATTATATCATTAGTATTATTCTATGAGCTTTGGGTCCCATACTTCTTAAAAAAAACCTAGAGATCTGCGGTCAAGATCAAAAGGAACCCTTCGCTTACGGAGATTAAACTCAACTTTGATGGAGGCGCTAAAGGTGATTTAAGAAGTTCACAAAAAATTCGGTGCTAAATCCGACACTAAATATTGTGCTAAAGTTGATGTTATTTAGTGCCAACTGGCTGTGATTAGTGAAAAAAATGCCAAAAATAGCGCAATCTTAATAAATATTACTAGTTCTTTCAAAAAGGTGGAGAAAAATACACTAAAAATGTTAGTAGAATAAAAAAAAGGAGCTAAAGAGGAAGCTAATCACATGGATTTATTTTAGTGTCAAATACCTTCCAATGGTATATAACACTTGGTATAGTTCCTAAGGGATGAGTTATCATGATTTAAAGTTTCAGCAAGGTTCTAACATTCATGGTTCTAGCATGGGCCCTACCCCATAAAATCAATGTCAAAATATAGAAAAAATCTCCAGAGGAAGCCTCGATGGGTGACAAGTGGCAGAGAAGTAAGTCTTTAGTCCCAACCCTTGATTATAGGGATCTAGGTTAAAGCACTTAGGCTCTTGTCAAACCATCAGGTCTTTTCAATGCATAAACAATAATAATGGAATCAAGTGGCAATTGGTAGGCTACAAGTCAGCAAGCCCTCGATCATAGCCCATTGGTCACAAGTTCTTGAATTAAGTACCAAGATACTTATCGTCCTACTGGGAAAAAACTAAATTGCACTTAACACTACAAGGAATGGAAAATGATGGCTGGTGCATGTGGAAGAACAAGTCGTGAGAGAATGACCTACCTTAGTAAGTAGATGACATGTGGCAACGATGATGACATGATGTATTGTTGGGTCTCCAAGATGTCATCCACTTTTACCCATATTTCCATTATTTCACCCTCATTCCATAACTATATAACCCCATAACCCTACATTAAGTAACCATTTTCATCATTACATAGGTTTATCATTATTATTTTCCAAGTCATTGATTTTAAGTATTATAAGTGAATTTGTGATTAAATGTTAGGAAATTAACATATTTTCATATATATCTAAAAGTGTTATGAGCTTTGTGATATTGTAGGCCTACTTGGAGATTCTAGAAGGGTCCTACTTGGCCATCCAACCACAAATTCGAATTTAAAATTCCAACTCATGAGGATTTGTGGAATAATTGTAGAAGATGTGGATCATTAACTATGCACATCCAAAGGAGAAGAATCATGGATGAGAGGATTTGTTTCTTAAATTTTTAGGAGATTGTTTGTAACCACAACAGATAAATGTGGATTTATGAGAGATATAACGATCTATATTTATTGTATAGTTATCCTCAATTTTTGTATAAATAGGAGTGCACCCTTCATACAAAGGGTTGTTAGATGCAAGTTAGAGGTTAGAGTTAGCTAGTTTCTAGTTGTTAGTTGGAGGTTTCAAGTTCCACCCAAGATGTGATTTGTAAAGTGAGGAGAGAGAATTCTTGTAATATCTTGTAACTTCATCTTTATGAAATACATACTGCTACTTTGATCTCAAAGATGTGATAGTTGTTCAGTGTGCTTGCTAAGGAATGGAGGGCCTCCATCAACCACAATTTGCACATATTTGTACATATTGGTAACATAGTGTAGTTATTTGATTTCATTTCAATTCAACAAGTGTGTTTTCATTTTATGCAAGTGTGCTTTTCTTTTCAGAAAGTGTGATTTCATTTTAGGAGATGTGAGTATGATTTCAATTCAGCAAGTGTGATTTCAATTATGTAAGTGTGATGTGATTTTCAATTATGCAAGTGTGGTGTGATTTTCAATTATGCAAGTGTGGTGTGATTTCATTTATGCAAGTGTGATTTCATTTTCAAGCAAGTGTGATTTCCTTTATGCAAGTGTGATTTCAATTCCTCTATGTTTGGTTTGGTTTGGATTGGATTGATTTAATTAACATTTTAGTTAGTTTTAATTGCATTAGATTAATTTATTCTAATAAATAACCACCTAGTACATATAGTACAATTATACCTTGTCAGTTCTACGAACCCCGAGTTGACAATTAATGACAAGGATTTAACTTACAATTAAATCACCCAACATGTACTTTAACTGTGTGATGTGGATTGAGACATCAGATTGTGACGTGGCAAGTAATGTGGTAGAACTTTTGGATATGTGCAAAGGATTGGTTTTGCAAATGTTTTCAGTGTTAATATTTTTCGATGTATTTCATATTTCTACAAAGGTGGGGCCATAAGCCACTACCCACCACCCATTAGCACATGAATGAGCATCAAATATACTGCTAGTGGTAAAGTGGCAAGTGATTGATGGTCTCGTTTGATGACAACAATAAGGAATTGTAATATCTTTGTCTATTGAAAATACATCTTGATATTGGGATCTTGAGGGAATATGTGGAGCTAGATACTCATGATTTAGTGGTGAGTGGTGAGTTGTGGAGAACTAGTCATAACCCTTGGTCATGAAGGTTAGATGAGAAAGCTCCAAAGGCCTACCAACCACTACCCATCGCCCAATGATCATGGGGACAAACATTATGAAGCACAATAAGTGGTAGAGCAATGAGATGGTTTTCACTTGTGGCCATGCTCGAGGTCAAAGGGGACTAGTATTAAGCACTTAAGGGATATATCCCATCAGCCTCATGGCCTTGTGAGGTTGGTTAAATGAGATCGTCCGAGAACCCGGGCATCAGGATGGGAAATTCATTGGAAGTTGATGGTAAAATGCACAACAGTGTTGTCAAAGTTTCAAAGTCAAGATTCTATGTAAAAAGGTATTCGAGCATCTTGAGCTCAGACCATACAACAATGTCAACTTGAGCTAAAAGTGCAAGATTTTCAGATTTAGTGAAAATGTTGTTAAGATAATGGTTTCACTAGTTGGCCATATTGGTTAAACATTGAACCCCCAAGGGTGTAGATTTTGGTTTTGTCATTTAAAAGAGAGGGCCAAACACATATTTACCATGATAAATATCCGATAGTTGGTACAAATCAAATTTGAATGATGTGCGTGTGTGTGTGTGTGTGTGTACACACATGCACACATTTGAATTGTCAAGGACGGTGTGTGTTGGTGTGGTGTAGCACATGGAGATCTGATACGAGATTTGATATGTAAGTAGCATGGACAATGGTGTGTATATAGATTTGATTCCATCGACATAATGTAAATCATAAGAAAATTACATAACTAAGAATCATGGCACAAAACATTTTGATGTCGAGAGGAAATGGATGGATTGGCATAACATAGAAATGTAAACTAAGCAAGAAATCATAACTGAGAATGGTGATTATTAATGTTATATATTTGTTTCCTTTTTCTTGGTTCAAAATCTCATCTCTGATTGCATGACCAAATTTATTTGAAGTTTTGAGTTTTGTTTGAAGGGAATATCCTACCTAGCCCAATATGTTTGAGCCACAACTTTATTTTCTATTGTAGAAATTTGATAGAAATTGCAATTGCTCAAGATTTCAAATTGAAAATAAGAAACACAACTCTAATCTATTGGTATGCAGAATGGAAATTACAATCTAGAACAACATGCATAGACATGCAATAAGCAAAACCACAAGTACACAATGATTTCTAGGGGAACCCAATTGAGAAAAAACCCTCAAGCATCTTTGCATTAATAAGTTGAATAGAGAAACTATTACAATTTCTTTCTCCAGCTCTGAGCACAACCTGCAAAAGAATAATTTATTTTTTTTGTAAGCTTGGCAGGACTACATCTTCATCATGTCCAATATATCATCCCGATAGGGGTGGGGAATTGAACCAGTGAATTCACAACAAGGAGTGCATTAACAGATCACTTGATCATTATCTATCCAAGACCCTGTGAAATTGTTCTCTCTGTTGAAAGAGAAACTCTGGCCAACACTTAGCTAATTATCTTCTCATCTAGCCTCTTATTTCCTTGTGCAGTTCCTAAGGAAATTAACACCTAAAAGATAGGAATTTCCTCCTATTTTCTTGTGCAATTCCGAAGGATTGATCTCTTGACTACATGCAACAATTGTACACTCAAACTAGTATACAACTCATGTTACACTGCCTTGTCATCTCCACTTTAGCGGAGGAATTCACATTCCATGCATGCATTAGTTATTTTTGGCTAATTGATCAGTTACTTGATAGATCTCTAAGTTACACTGTTGTATGACTGCACAACTGACCTTCAACTGACCCTATCAATAGTTATAGGTTAGTTAATTGAATATAAATGAAAATAACTGAACTAAAACACTAAAATTTAGTAATCACACATGCATAATGGAATTCAAATCCCTATAACTTGAATTTACTAAGCTAACTGACTGACAAGAGCCATGTCACACTAGTTAATTTCCTCCAATTTGTCTTGTTGATGTGGAAATTCGATTTACTCAATTTGACTAAGGCTAATGTCAAATTGAGCCTTTCTTGCTACATTTTTTTAACACTCCCTCTTAGCAAGAAATGGATTTTTCACCACGCGTATCCTACACCTATGGAATTCAAATTTACCTCTTGACAATTCCTTTTTCAAGGTGTCATCATCTTATTCCTTAGTTGGAATGTATTGTAGCAACATAATTCTCCTGTGCACATAATACTACAAATGATGATACCATATATCAATTTGCTTGGACCTGTCATGCAATTCTAGATTTTAAGAGATCTTAATGCAACTATGATTATCACAATATATCATTGTCGGATCCATCTCCTAATTGAAAAGACCCACAAGTATTTTCCTCATCTATATGGCCTCACACACTGCTTGGCTTGCAACCATGTATTTATCCTCTACTGAGATGACTGCCATAGACCTTTGCTTCATGATGTACCAAGAAATAGTTGCAGACCCAACACTAAAGATAACACCTAAAGTAATTTTCCTATTTGATGGACTCCCTATCCAATCTTCATTGGTGAAGCCTTGGATCTTCACTCCCTCTGTCCTCCTGTACCATAATCCATACTCGTTAGTGCCTCTAAGGTAACGTAACACATGCTTTGCTAACTTCCAATACAGCTTGGTATACCTCACCATAGCTTGAATCAACTAGTTTACTACATAACACATGTCAGTTCTTGTGTTCACAAGATACATCAAATACCCCACAAGCTACCTATAAATTGTAGCATCAACCTCTTCACTTGAAGTGGCAATATCCATCCTCCAATTTGTAGCTAGAGGTGTTTCCATGGGCTTACAATGCAAAATGTGAAATCTTTGAATTATTTAAAAGGCATACTTCCCTTGAGACACAAACAATTCACCATCACCCTACCATACTTCTAGCTCGAGGAAGTAATATATTAAGCCCATGTCTTTCATCTCAAGTTCCCTTGCAAGATCCTCTTTGCAAGAGTAGACCAACTGCTCATCACATGTCAATATTAAATCATCAACATATAAAACAAGAATAAGAAACTTACGATCTACAACAATGTGATAGAGGTTTGCATCTGCTTCACTTTTGGTGAAGCCCAATCCACTGAGATAACTACTGATTGAGTGTATCATGCTCAGGGCACCTATTTGAGACCACACAATTCTCTCTTGAGTTTGCACACATGTGACTCTCAATCATATGTCTCAAATCCTTTTGGTTGCTCTATGTAAATTTCCTCCTCAACAACGCCATTGAGAAAGGTAGTCTTCACATCCATCTGGTGAATTTTCCACCCCATTCGGGCAACCAATGCTAAAATGAATTTGATTGAGGAATATCTTGCAATTGGTGCAAATTTTTTCTCATAGTCCACTCCCTCTACCTGAGCGAATCCTTTGGCTACAAATCTAGCCTTGTACTTTTCGATGCTCCCATCAGCTGCATCATTCACTTTATATATCCATCTAGAACCAACCATTGATTTCCCTTATGGACTCGGAACCACCTCCCATACACAGTTCTTCATGATGGATTCATATTCTTCCACCATGGAATCAATCCAAACAGGTTGAGAAACTTCTTCCTTGAATGAAGATGGCTCTATCTCAGTGAGCTCTATCATGAGAGCCATGTAACCAGTGCACCTATCAAGTGACCTCCTTTGCTTACATTGTGATGTAGGGGATCCCACATTGTCCCTAAAATCTTGCAACAATCTATTAGATTCTCTGGTTCTCTTTCTCCCCTCTCTGGAAGATTATGGTTCAGTGGATGCCTCCACTCTGCCTCTTGTCTACTCCACTACATGTGGCTGCTCCAAAACCTCCTAAAGCTCATCTTGAGGCTCCTCCTTTGGAGCTAGAATATTTTTCTCTGGTGGGATACTCAAATCTCATTCCAGAGAGCATGTCATAGCCTTCTCCTCATCTAACTTGACATCTCTCCTCACAATTGTCATCCTCAGTAAAGGTAAATACACCCAGTAATTGTGTGGAGTTTCAGTGTATCCTAAAAAAAATCCCAGCTTTGTTGTAGGATCATTTTTATTCTTTGAATCCTTGTAGACATGATAATAAATTGAAGCTCTGAAAATTCTGAAATGAGACACATCAGGCTTTCCCAGAGAAGGCTTCCTCCAATGTGATCATGCCAAGTATTCTATGAGGACTCTAGTTTTGCAAGTAGATTGATGTGCTGCATGATTTTTCCCATGCAATGACAACCCTTGATCATGCAACATGGCTCTTGCTGCTCCCACTATGTTCATGTTCTTCCTGTCGGCTACCCCATTATGTTGTGGGTTATGGGGTGTTATTAGTTCTATTCAAATACCTTATTTAGCATAGAAATCCTTGAAGGCATGAAAAAAAATTCACCTCCATTATTGCTCTTGAGAGCCTTCACCTTCTTCCCAGTCTCCTCAACTAATGCCTTGAATTCAATAAATTTTGAGAAAACTTCATCCTTCTTCCACATGAAGAACATCCAACATTTTCTAGATAAATCATCAATAAAAATAACATAGTACATATGTTTTTTTTCTGGAGGCTATAGAATAGGGTCCACAAACATCAGAGTGGACTCACTCCAATATTACATTTGCTCTTCTATCATGACTATGGAATGTGTACTTGCCATATCTCACCAATGTGCAACCCTTGTAGACATCCTGCTGGTCAAGGGAGCCTTTAGGGAGCCCGATGGTAATTGTTGCATGATTTTTAAGGCACCATGATGTAGATGACCCAATCTCTTGTTCCAAAGTTCTCTAACATATTGACTCTACATTTTTTCTGCCTTACTTCTCAATGCAGTGCAATCTACCACCTCAAGTTTGTATATATTCTTCACTCGAACCCCAATTTGCTTCACTTTCCTGGTAGCTATGTGTCTCAGAAAGGATTTCCCTTTACTAAAGATAACATCATAGCCTCTATCCTCCAATATTGCTTCAAATATTAGGTTATTCTTCATCCGAGGTACAAACATAACATCTTTGAGGTGAAGAGGGGAGGTTTTCTCCCCCTCAAAGGTGATAGTACTAATTCTTGTAGCATTGTACCTCCCATCATCTGCCAATTCGATATGCATCTGGAGATCCTTCTCCTCCAAGATACTAAAAAACTCCTTGCACCCTGTCATATGGAACAAGGCACCATAATCGAGGTACCACACACTCCCCATAACAGTGTTGGCCATGCATGCTATTAGGGTGAAGTCCAATTCGAATTGTGAATCTAATACTTCACCTCCTGCTCCTCCTAAAGGCTTCTTGTTAGACTTCTTGTGCAGAAATTTCATTGCATAGTGCCTGTATTCATGGTAATGGAAACATTTTATCTTGCTCAAGTATTTCTTCTTCCCATTATTTTGGCTGGATTAAGGTTTTCTTTGGGTCTTCTTTCCTTTTCCCTTCTTCCCATTTCCAACCAAGGAAAAATTATCTTCATCCTCTGCTTTGGATGATACTCCATCTCTGGTATTTCTCCTAAGCTCTTCTTGAACCAAATCAGGTCACAACCTTTCCCAATTTGGTAATTTTTCCCTTCCATTCATAGAGTCTTGGTAGTTGTTCTAGGATTTTGGAAGGCCTAGAATAGGTAGGTTCACCAAGTGATATTCTGCAACATTCATCCCAACCCCTCCAAGATGATCTCAAACTTGTGTAAACTTGGAGAGATATTGTGGAATAGTAACGTTTTTTTGCATCCTAATGTTTCACAGTTTGTCTTTTAGGGCCAATTTTTTATGGTCACTACTATTTTCGAATAGCTCAGCCAATGTCTTCCACATATCAAATGGTGTTTCTTTTCAATGGAGATTTGAGACCACATGGTCTCTCACACCTTCAAGAAGAATTATCCTGGCTTTTGCAACATCCTTATTCCACTAGGTTAACTGTTATGCATCCGACTGTGGATTTTTTGCAAGATCAATTTTAATATATTTTAAAACACCATTATCATTTAGCATTGCTTCCATTTGATCCTTCCAGGCTATGAAATTCGAGCTACCCTCTAGGGCATACTCCAATCTCAGATCGTTGAAATACATTCTCTCAATCTTGAAGAAAATGTGTTGCATTGAAGCTGCAAATTTGAAATTCCTGAGGGACAAGTTCAAAATACTAGTTCTAATGTGATTTGAGGGGTCTGATAACATGTAGAAGTTTGATAGAATTTGCAACTTCTCAAGATTTCAAACTAAAAATAATAGACACAATTCTACTCTACTAATTCGCGGAATGGAAATTACAATTTAGAACAACATGAATAGACATGCAATGAGAAAAACCACAAGTACACAGTGATTTCTAGGGGAACCCAACTGGGAAAAATTCCTCAAGCCTCTCTGCATTAATCATTTGATTAGATAAACTATTGCAATTTCTTGCTCCAACTCTAAGCATAACCTACAAAAGAATAATTGTTCTCCGTGCTGAATGAGAAACTTTGGCCAACACTTAGCCAATTATCTGCTCATCTAGCCTCCTATTTCCTTGTGAAATTCCTAAGGAAATTATCTCCTTAAAGATAGGAACTTCCTCCTATTTTCTTGTGCAATTCCCAAGGATTGATGTCCTGGATGGATGCAACAATTGTGCACTCAAACTAGTATACAACTCATGTTACACTTCCTTGTCATCTCCACTTCAGCTAAGGAATTCAAATTCCATGCATAAATTAGCTATTTTGGGTTGATTGATCAGTTAACAGATAGATATCTAAGTTAGAATTTTGTCCCACTGCACAACTAACCTTCAACTAACTCTATCAATAGTTAGATGTCAGCTAACTGAATACAACTGAAAATAATTGAACTAGATTGCTAAAATTTAGCAATCACACATGCATAACTTAACTCCAATCCCTCTAACTCAAATTTACTAAGCTAATTGAGTGACAAGAGCCATGCCACACTAGTTAACTACCTCCAAGTTGTCCTGCTGATGTGGAAATTCGATTTACTCAATTTGACTAAGGCTAAAGTCAAATTGAGCCTTTCTTTCTACATTTTTTAACATCTATTTCTTGTACAAGGATCGAAGATCTGATCTCATGAAAAGGGTGTAGCTTTATTCTATGATTAGGCTTATTAAAATGAAAGGATAGAAGGATGATTAGTCCACCTATCCACAACAAAATGTTGACCTGAAGATTGTATGGAGTATGATGTCCATGATTATTACGAAGTTTGAGTAATTTTAAGTCTGAGTAATGAAGATAAAGTGTTGAGTATGAAGTCTATTTTTTATTTTTTTTTGCTTAAGTAAGAGACGTTCCTTCCATTAACTTAGACAAAAAATATTTACACAGGTTAAAAGCAGACGCTAAGGTGCACTTACTCCCCCATAGGGAGAGGGATAAAAACCAAAAAAACCCATAAACTTTCCCTTAGGCCTCCAAAACCAAATTTAACCTACTTTTAAAGCAAAAAGCTGACAAGAGGACCCCAAGTCCGCTCAACAAAGCCTGCAATTTAATTTCGCACGCGCTAAAATTGGCTCGCGAAAAAACGTAAAGATACACGATCAACGCTGACCATTGATCTTGTTCTCTTGATCCAATAGTTAGAGTTAATATCGCGCGGTCTACAAGCTCGCTCAATAACACGCGATGAGGGTGGTTTGCTAGACCGGTCCCTTGCCATGTGTTGATCTCTGAGTGGAATCGCTGGCTTTCCTTGGAAACCACTTGTGGTTTTGATTGCTCACGAAGATAGTGGTTTTGTTTGTGCGGTATTGTTCTTTCGGTCCCACCTACTAGCCCGACCAAGAGTGGCCATGGATCTATCCTCTATGGATTTGACGGCCTCAAACCAACTCGCATCCCCCATCCTCTCATGAGTTACCTTGCAGTAATGATGGTAAGCCTTCGTCACCCTACTCCACGCATTGTCTGCTAAATGGCTTTGCTCATCCTTCTAAGAAACCACTGGTAGGTCCGAAAGCTTCCATTGTGGGTGGCATATCCCTCTCTGATTTTTCCCCCTGTTTGCAATGAAAAAGACTTGTCCTTTCACATAGCAAGCCTAAGGAGTGAAATTGGCTTTCTATGCCAATCTTCTCTATTGTCCCCTTTGTGCAGACCTTCAGAAGCACCCTTAGAGAACTGACAGTGCATGTTCTCTGAAAAACTGTTTGAGGTTCTCCTAACCATCAGTGATGAATGGTGAAATTCCATCAATTACTCAGTTTTGGTAATACTCTGTATCCTTGAGGGCCTGAGAATTACATTCCTCCTTCACCTTGTCCTCCATTACCTCCTCCCACCAGCAACATAAGTCTGTATGCTTGTTTCGAACCCCATCATTGGCAAGCTAGTCCACGATCGTGTTGGCTTCCCGATGTACATGCACCCACCGAAGAGTTCTAAGAATTCTTAAATGTGATTGAATTCTTTGGTAGATTTGTAGAAGCCACTAGTGATTCGAGACTTTCTTTAGTGCTGCTCCAACGTTTATCCACTTAATCAAGTTTATGACAAATTCTGAGTCAGCCTCTATGATGACACTATAAATGTTGCACTTGAGCAGTATTTCTAGGCATAATTCCATTGCCATGAGCTCTGTCATATTGTTGGTCGCTTTCCCAAGATAGCTATGGAAAATGACCTGTATGTTTCCTTCCTCATCCCTCAAGATCCCACCATAACCTGCTTCTCTTGGATTCCCTTTTGAGGCCCCATCTATGTTGAATTTCAAAAAACCATGAGCAGGGGGGTGCTAAAAAGCCTTTTCTGCTGATTTATTCCTGTTATTCTTTATGGCGCATGGGGGGAGAAAAACCTTCAACTCCAGTTTCTCTAGGATTCTAGCCTCTCTCTGTCCTATGGGTTTTCCAGTGGTGACGCCTCCTAGGAAGTGAACTGTCTCTTTGAGTTGTTTCAGGATTATATTGAGGATGCTGCTCACTGAACTCCTTTTGTCCTTGAATATCTTGTTGCGCTCCTTCCAAACATTCCAAATTAAGAACCCTGGATTTAGTGCCCAGGTCGAGTTTATGGCTTCATTGTCTGAAAAATTCCTCCTCCAGTTTTTCAAGGTAGCAATGATGTCATTTACATTCCTGTCAGTCTGCTCAAAGACATCTTCCACCCAGTTCCACAATGTTGCAGTAAATGAACAACTATTTAGGAGATGATTAGTGGTCTCTTCCTCATGACCACACATGTGACATCTGGAGGGGCCAACAAAGCCTCTTTTCCTAAGATTATCCCATGTAAGAATCTTGCCCTGTTGAACCAGCCACTAAAACAATTTGATTTTCATCCAATGAGGACTAGTCCAAAGTTCTTTCCAAGTCTTATCAATGCTTGGGAGGTTGAGTCACGTGTCTATTCGCTTGGTTTCCTTAAGGTTGAAGAGACCAGCCTTGTTCTTCCCCATATTAATTGATCATCCAAGGTTGAGGTTAAGATTTTCCTTTTTGCTAGAAGACCATTAAGGGTTGTAGCTTGAGTGTTCAGCCTACCTACATCACTGTAAACTGACAGTTTCCAGATTCGCCATTTCCCATTGTTTCTTGAATGATCCCAATAGTTACTTACCCTTCTTAAACCTTTGTTACTGGTATCTGTTTGAATATCTGTTAATTCCTCACTTCAGATATTGTCCTCCTACTGCCAATTATCTTCCCAAAACTAGGCCAGATCTCCATTTCTGATCTCCCAGAAACTATGTTTTTTGGAGTAGAGTCCTGTTCTCCTAGGCGCTATTCAAAATGTGTGAATCCTTATTTGTCCTGTCATTCTTATTAGGTTCTTTTCCTGCTAATCCATTGCATACTTTTGCTTCCAAAGTTTTGCCCAGGGGGCTTGTATTTCCTTGAGCCATCTCCGCCAAATTTTGGCTCCCAAAACCCTGTTAAGAATTCCAGGGTCATGAAGACCCAAGCCACCATGGGATTTTCGCTTACACACCCTTTCCCATGCCACCAGGGCCCATTTCTTCTTTTCTTCCCCTTTTCCCCAGAGGAAGTCTCTTTGGATATTTCGAATCTGACTGATGACTCCAGTGGGTGTCAGAATGGCTGATAACATATAGATGGGGATGGATTGTAGAAAAACCTTAGTAAGAACTAGCCTTCCCACTAGATTTAGCCTCTGTTTGTCCATTTACTGATTTTATCTTTTAGTTTATTTATAACTGGCTCCCAGCTATCCTTGTGTGACAATTTATCAGTGAGGGGAACTCCCTAATACTTTGAGGGTAATAACTCTCTTTGAAAGCCAAAAATTCTGGAAAGCTTTCTTTGAATCGATATGTTTGTACTGAAAAAGAAAATTTTTTGATTTAGAGAGACTTACCTCTGTGCTCGCTGCCATGGCAAACTCACATAGAATCTTCTTGAAAGCTTTGGCTTCCTTGACTATAGTTATGCCTTGAAGCATAGTGTCATCAACAAATTGTTGATGTGTCACTATGTACCTTCCTTGAGTGAGCCTTAACCCTTGAATTCTTCCTTCCTCCTTGGCAACTCTGATTGCTCTTCCTAACCCTTCCATCATTAAAATAAAAAGGAAAGGAGAAAGAGGATCACCTTACCTTAGGCCTCTGGTGGGCTTGAAGGTTTTGGAGGGAGCACCATTGAGAAGGATTGAAAAACTGGCTGAGGTAACAAGTGCCATGACCCATTTAATCCAATTGTAATCAAAGATGTAGGCTTTTAGTATTGATCTTATGTACATCCAACTAAGTTTATCATAGGCTTTGGCGATATCCAGTTGAATAATCATGCTTGATTGTTTATTGGTAATGAGTGAATGGACCACCTCATGAGCTTGAATTATATTGTCTAGAATTTGTCTTCCTTCCACATAGCCTGTTTGCTCCTCTGACACTAGGGTTGGGAGGAGTGGTTTGAGACGGTTGGTAATTACCTTTGATATTATTTTGTACACCACATTGCATAATGATATAGGCCTAAATCTATCTGGGGAGGTATCGTTTTCCTGTTTGGGAATTAAGGCTATAAAAGATTCATTTAAAGCCTTCAAGATTGTTTTATCTTTTCTTGACTGTTCCACAACCTCCAGAATATCATGTTTTACTATTCTCTAGCATGTTTTGAAAAAGTCCACATTGAACCCATCTGGGCCTGGTGCTTTTCCATTGTGCATCTCTGTAATGAATTCCTCTAGTTCCTCCTCTAATACTGGTCTGTTGAGATTATGATTGTCTTCTCTGGAAACCAATTTAGGAATGTACTGTGTAAATCTTTTTATATACAGAGATCTATCTTCATTGGTTTCCTCTGCAATTCTTTGAAAATGTTGGACAAGAACCTCTTCCATCTCTTCATGAGTGTTCCTTTCTATTCCTTGATGATCAGTGAGTTTCACAATTCTATTGTTGTTTCTATGAGATATGGCGGATCTGTGAAAGAATTTTGTGTTTCTCTCGCCTTCCTTAATCCATTGTATTCTAGATTTCTGTCTCCAGAATATCTCCTCTTGTAGACATCTATTTTCCCATTCATGCTGAAGTCCTTCTGCCATCTCTTTCATTTCATATGTATATCCTTCTGTGATAAGAATTTGGTTTATTTCCTTTAGTTTCATAGCCACTTCTCCCTTAGATTTGAGGATATTACCAAATTCATTTTTATTCCACTCTTTGAGTCTGCTTTTGATATTTTTGAGCCTACAATGTAGAAGGAACATATTTGTGCCTTTGAGGTGCAACTCCTCTTTCCACCATTTTTCAATGTTTGTTTGGAAATTTGAGTGTGTGAGCCAAGCATTCTCGAACCTGAAGGGGCTATTCCTCGGTTTACCAAATAGAGAGGCTTCCAACTGTATGGGCTAGTGATCTGAACCACCAAAGGGTAGGATGAGCACATTCAGACAACCTCCCCTTAATAGGAGTTCTTCTAAAATAATAAATCTATCCAATTTTGAGGCTACTTGGGTAGAGACCCCCTTCTTGTTATTCCAAGTGAAAATTCCATTGTTGGTTTCCAAATCTACCAGGTTCATATTAGTGAGGAATTGTTGGAAGGTAGCTGCATCCCTACCGAGCGTTCTAGTTCCCCATTTCTTCTCTGATAGTGACTTAATCATGTTAAAATCACCCCCTAAAATCCATGGTAAAGCTGGGTATCGTTTCTTTATATCCTCCAGTGTACTGTGGAGTCAAATTTTGTCATCCATTGGTTGAGGACCATAGATATTGGTTATCATGTAACATTTTTTGTCACCCACTGGTTGGATGATCAAGGAAAGGTGGTGTCTAGATGCTTTTGCATCAAGCATACCAAATTTCAGTGGATCCCAAAGAGTGAGAATTCCCCTAGCAGATTTGTTTGCCATGACCTCAATGTATTCATATTTCTTTAACCATTTTCTATGTTTTTCTCTGATCTTCTCCACTGAGCATTTCGTTTCCTATATGAACATTATGTCAGGATTTTCCTCTCTGATCCTATTGCTTAAATTCCTCTGTCTTCTTCTACTCCCCAATCCTCTAATGTTCCAGGTTGTGATTTTCATTGAGATGGGTTTTGAATGAGTAACTGGACATGTCTTTCATCCTACCTGAGTCAATCATGAGTTTACCACATTCCAGCAACAATTCTTTCTGTCATTTCCTCACTCTCTTCTTACTTGGGTTTTTTGTCAGTTTTCCAGTTATTAACCCTATTGAGGAAGCTCCTTTACTTCTGATCCGAATTTGGATCCTTAAACTCTCTTAAAGCTACTCGAACTCT
Source organism: Pinus taeda (assembly GCA_000404065.3). NCBI lineage: Eukaryota > Viridiplantae > Streptophyta > Pinopsida > Pinales > Pinaceae > Pinus > Pinus taeda. The sequence goes on from APFE030658967.1 coordinate 299,902, forward strand.
ATAAAAACTCATACCGGAGTTTAAAGTCTTGTGGATGTCAAAGCCTATCATAAATAACCTCTGAACAACGACAGTTTGTGGTCAACACGGAGCAACGAGGACCTTCAGTCAAAGTACACAACCGAGGCCCATGGAGACCGTGTAGTGGCAGAAACTAGCAAATGGGAAATCTAGATTAGAAAATGGAGGCTGTTTCTGATGTGCATCATTGGGAAACACCCCTCGAGAAGGAAAAGCCCCAAACGCACGGTCACAAGGGAACCCGAAAACTGTGGGAAAAGTGCTAAAACGACAAGTGGGTCATGCACTCCAAAAGCAGCAGAATATTGGAGGCATTTCGGACAGTAAGCAGGTTTGTTAGGAGAACAAACGATGCCATACAGTGATTGACGCATGTCCAATGGATGAGAGAGAAAACTACTCTCATCGCTTGCTAATGACCAAGCAAGTCATTCGTGCGATAAGAGCGATGACCGTAGGATCTGGAGGCCCCAGATCTAACAATAGAGATTGTGCCCGATGGGAAACCGAATTCGACGGGAGAAATAAGCTACGACATATAAAGGTTTGAAGTTCGACATGGACGATGATTTGGTAGAGATTCATGTTTCATGGGAATTCTTGGAGTAAACAGAAATAACAGCTGTTTCAAACGATCAAGTGTTTTTGGTGAACCTGACACTTATCCATCACGGAATAGGTGGCCGCTTCCTTGTGAGGTGTGATGCAGTGATTGTAACAGCCGAAAGAAGGGATTCCGGCGAACAGAGGCAGGCAATCCAAGGAGCCAGGAGAGGAAGTGAACAATCATTAGATGGATTGGCGTTAAGCCACGAATAGAGCAGAGCAGAGGGAAGCCTAGGAAGCAGTAAGAAGACCTGGAAGCAAAGAAGCCAGAGACAGAGCTCATTGTAATAGACAAAAAAAGAGCGAACAACGAAAAAAATGTTGAATGCGTAGAGAGTCTGGGGAGTCACTCAGAGGTCGAGTGAAAAGCCAGAGAGTTCAATCGACAGCAAAATATTGTTGTTGGAGTTGCTTGGAGGTCGAGCGACTCACAAAGGCATGTAAAGGCCTAGCGAAAGAGCTTAGAAAAGCTAGAGCAGAGAGCTGCGAGCCACAGCTAGAGCAAGAGCTAGAGCAAGCGCCAGAAGTGAGAGATGAGAGCCAGAACTAGAGCCTGAGCCATATAGCCAGAGCTGGAGTCAGAGCCACAGCTAGAGCTAGAGAGCTAAAGAGCTCGAAGATCCAAGGGATAAGATGGTGTTTTGAGCCTAATGTTCTTGTATAAAACATTGGAGTTAAGTGTATCACTTGTAAAATAATTGAAGCCATAATCACAGAGAGCCTAAGCGAGTTGATTAGAGCTCAAGGAGACGTAGCCCAAGATATCAGGGTGAACTCCATATTATATTGTTGTCTTATGTGTTTGTTTTTACTGCCGCTTTAACTACTGTTATATGCATTTGTATATCAGTTTAGGTACCTTCCCATATCAGGACAAATGACATATTTTAAAGTAAATAATCAATTGAAAACAAATACCAGCATACACCCATATTTTCAAGCTTTTCTTATTTCTGCATTGGTTGATCAAATAGACTTGGGAAAATTAGAAGCTTTGGAAGTGGGAGAGGTTCTTGTAAGTTAGGCAAGAAGCCTAAGAGCCCCATTTTCAGTTTAGGTGGTATCAGAGCTTAAGATTGATTAACCTCACTTTCAAAGAAGGATGTAATAGAATGCTTGTCTGAAAGGTGTTTGGACAATCAAGGATTGATTGCCTCATCGATTATATGCTTGGTTGCAGACTGACTATTGTTTGAGTTTGAAGAGGTGAAGGGAAAGCTATTGATAGCTCAGTCCAAGAAGGACAAGAAGGAAGAAGGACTAAAGGAATTCTTCTATCCAAAGGACCTCAAAGCAACCCTTGAAGCACAAGAGGTTTGTCACAAAAGGTTTCTTGAGTAAGTTCTTTAATAATCTTGTTTGAAGTTCTTTTATGCATTTTGAAAATGACAACTTCTACAAGTGAGTTCTCAAATTCTTCTTGCTCCCGAAGTTCCTTTAATGGAGACATGAAGCAAGACTTATCCACCATGATGTACATGGTGAGAGAAATGCATGAGGATGGAAGGAAGAGCAGCATACTTAGAGAGCATTTGAATTCTGTGGAGGAAGAGAAGCGGTTGCTTTCTGACAAATTGCAGGAAATGGAGAGACAACTTCATATTGCAAGTATGAACCTGAAAAGGATACATGAGTTGGAGTCATAACTCTTTTTTGCAAAAGAATCCTTGGCCAGGTATCAGCTTGAACAAGAGGTAAACCACTATTGTTTGTCTTCAAATTCTTCTAAGAATTCTTACATTGGTTCTTTTGAAAAACATACCAGAGACATAGGTTCCAAGCTAATGTCCAAGATGGGCTATGAAGGAAAAGGATTGGGGAAACATGCACAAGATATTGTTGAGCCAATAATGGTTGAGGAAAGGCCTAAGTATTTGGGTCTTGGCTATGGACAGTCTTATGGAGATAATTCCAAAGCTACCATGAAGGCCACTGAAACAGTTCCAAAAAGGAGTTTCATTGCAGGTCCTCTACCTCAGAAGTGTGAGGATTGCATTCAGGAGGAGTGCAATAGCTCCAAACATCATTCACATGATGCAGGTGTTCAGAAGTGCATACTTGAATCAAAGGGTTGTGGAAACTCTAACAACCTTGAAGAAATTGTGGTGTTCCAAAGGGAGCCACTCCTTCATTCGTCTCACCTCCTCATGAAGGTAATAAATGTGAAAAAGGCAGATACAAATCTAGTTCTAGACACATTCCTTTTGATTTTGAAAAGCATAGAAAAATAATTGCATGTTACTTTTGTGGTTTGGATAACCATTATGTTTCTAGATGTTGGAAGAGGATGGCCACATACAAGAAAATTTTTAAGGAAAAGAAGCAAGTAGCCAAAGTTCCACAGGACAAGGAAAATCATGTTGTCAAAAGGTTGCACTTACTGCCATAAGCAAGGGCATCTTACTGAAAGGTGTTGGACTTTGAATCCAGAACTGCTTCCACCAAAGCTAAAGGAGAAGGTGGAAAAAGAAAATGGCAGGGATGGAAATAAAGATTCCATGATTGATGTGCTTCAGGATGATTCACATATTGATGCTAATGTGCAAACAAAGGAGGGACCTTTGAAATGGATTGGTAAGAAATGGTTAGAATTCTTATATAATTAAGGTTGCATGTCTAGTGATGCATCTGTTTGCATTTCTTTGTGGAATAAATGCAAGTTGCAGGATCTTACCAAAATGGTAAATAGAAAGAAGTTGAGTAGGAAACTCACTTTATTGCTGCAACAGTATGTTCATTTCAGCTTTGGAAGTATAGTGTACTTAAGCGAAAGTTGAAAGATGAATGCATGCCTGAGCATGGGATGCATGTGATGCTGGTTTGGGAGAAGTTAACGTGGCATTTAAAATGGAGAATAAGGATGAAGTGTTTCATCTCTTGGAAAAGAGTCCTAAAGGTCTTTTCCTATATGCTTGACTTGAAGGGTCATTTGTTGTAAAGGCATGTTTTATTGGCTTGTTATCTAGCTAATCATTTGTATGTAGATATAAGACATGGAAGGGTTCACAAGATGTGAAATCTGTTTCTTTGTTGAAGTAGGAGTTAGTCCATGCAGTTGTTGGCTGTATGCCTTCTGTTGTTAACAATTTTTGTTGGCAGCTTTTCAAACAGGTATAAATGAAAGTTTTGTGGAGTAGAGGTACTTTACATTTGTTTGAGCCACCTTGGATCAAGGATCAAGGCAAAGAAGTTCAAACTACCTTCTGTAAACTTCACAGTAGAAGTTCTGCATGAAGTCAAGGAGGAAAACAGTTCTTCCCGAGATGACCAACCCATCCAAGAAGGGAAGTAGTCAGGGATCTTGGTTCAGAGGAACTATGCAAAGGTAAGTGTAGGGAGGCTGAAAGAAGAGGGTGTTGTTACTCTCATTTACTACTTAGATCAGTATATCAGTCTTTTGGTGGACCAAAAGTTCTTTTAGTGGGAAGGCATGATCCGAATTTGGATCCTTAAACTCTCTTAAAGCTGCTCGAACTCTGTAAAAATTCATACCAGAGTTTAAATTCTTTTGGATGTCAAATCCTATCAGAAATAACCTCTGAACAACAACAGTTTGTGGTCAGCGTGGAGCATTGAGGACCTTCGGTCAAAGTATGCTGACCGAGGCCCATGGAGACCACGCAGTGGTGAAAACTAGCAAATGGGAAATCTAGATTAGAAAATGGAGGCTATTTCTGATGCACATCGTTGGGAAAAACCCCTCGAGAAGGAAAATCCCTGAGCACATGGTCACAAGGGAACCCGAAAACCTTGGGAAAAGCGTTGAAATGTCAGCGGGTCCCGCGCTCCAAAATCGGTGGAATATAGGAGGCGTTTCGGGTGGTAAGCAGGTTTTTCAGGAGAACGAGTGATGGCATACAATGATTGACATGTGTCTAGTGAATGAGAGAGAAGACTAGTCTCATCACAGGCTAACGACTAAGCAAGTCATCTACGCGATAAGAGTGATGACTGTAGGATTTGGAGGCCCCAGATCTAACAACAGAGATTGCGCTCGATGGAAAATTCGATTCAACGAGATAAATAAGCTATGGCGTATAAAGGTTTGAAGTCCGACGTGGGCGATGAGTTGGAAGAGATTCGTGTTTCACAGGCATTCTTGGAGTAAATAGAAATAACGACTATTTCAAACGATCGAGTGTTTCCGGTGAACCTGACACTTATCCGTTACGAAATAGGTGGCAACGTCACTATGAGGTGTGATGCAGTGACTGTAACAGCTGAAAGAAGGGATTCCATCGGATAGAGGTAGGCGATCTGAAGAGCTGGGAGAGGAAGCGAACAGTCATGAGACAGATTGGCGTTAAGCCATGAATAGAGCAAAGCAGAGGGAAGCCTAGGACGCAATAAGCAGACATAGAAGCAGAGAAGCCAGAGCAAGAGCTAACTGTAATAGGCAAAAAAAGAGCAAACAATGAAAAAAATGTTGAATGCATAAGGAGTCCGAGGATTCACTCGGAGGTCGAGTGAAAAGCCAGAAAGCTCAATTGACAGCAGCATATTGTTGTTGGAGTTGCTTGGAGGTCGAGCGATTCACAGAGGCATGCAAAGGCTGAGTAAAAGAGCTTAGAAAAGACAGAGCAGAGAGTCATGAGCCACAGCCAGAGCAAGAGCCAGAGCGAGCACCAGAGGTGAGAGATGAGAGCCAGAACCAGAGCCTGAGCCACAGAGCTAGAGTTTGAGTCAGAGCCACAGCCAGAGCAAGAGCCAGAGCCAGAGCCAAGAGCCAAAGCTAGAAAGCCAAAGAGCTCCAAGAGCGAACGGATAAGATGGTGTTTCGAGCCCAATGTTCCTGTATAAAACATTGGAGTTAAGTGTATCACTTGTAAAAGAATTGAAGCCATAATCCTAGAGAGCCTAATCGATTTGATTAGAGCTCAAGGAGACGTAGCCCAAGATATCAGGGTGAAATCCATATTATATTTTTGTCTTATGTGTTTGTTTTTACTACTGCTTTAACTACTGTTATATGCATTTTTTATATCAGTTTAAGTACCTTCCCATATCAACACAAATGATAGATTTTAAAGTAAATAATCAGCTGAAAATAAATACAAGCATACACCCATATTTTCTAGCATTTCTTATTTCCACATTGGTTGATCAAATAGACTTGGGAAATTAGAAGCTTTGGAAGTGGGAGAAATTCTTGTAAGTTAGAGAAAAAGCCTAAGAGCCCCATTTTCAGATCACTTTCCTGGTTATCATGTCCTCTTTTGACTCCTACAACAATTTGTTGTGACTTGTTGAGGAACATCTGTTGTACCTTGTCAACTTCCTCTTGAGGTATGGAGTTTATTCCTTGTTTTCCTCCTTGTTCTAGAAACTTTTCCAACTCTAGGTTCTCCCTTTCCAGGATCTCCTGTAAGTCTTGGTCCTCTATGCTACTTTCACTTTGAGTCATTTCATGGTCTTTTTCTAGTTCCATGTTGCTCAAAGGTTCCTCCATGTATTCATTCTGTACCTGTGTAAAATCCATGCTCATCTCTTTCCTTTCCCTTTTTCTGCCCGATTCTCTATACTCTCATGATTACCCTCCTCTATTTCTCTTTCCTCTAAGATCTCAAAACTGTTATGACATTTTGTTGTGTTCTCATTATCAGTAGGGTTCTTTTGTGTCTTCCTTCCCCCTCTTTTCCCTCTTCCTACCACTTTGGTTAAACCTGAATTATCTTTCTTTTTACTGATGTTCGGGTGTTCCTCCTTTTTGTTAAGAGGACAATCTCTAGATAGGTGTCCATGCTCATGGCATCTATGACATCTAAATAGGATATGCTCATAGTCTAATGTTTGCACCCATTCATCATCATAGACTTCCAGAATGACCTCGTCTGGAAGAGCTCCTGATAGGTCCATCTCCACACAAATGCGGGTATAGGAGGTATACTTTTCTCCCAAAGTTGCCTCTGAGAGCTTTAGAAAATGTCCTAATTTATTGCCTATAGCTTTTAAAGACTCTGTCATCCAATAATCTAAAGGTAAGGAGTAGAATCTGATCCATATTGGTACTGAGGTGAAGGTTTCTCTTTCTGGCACAAAGTTCCCCATCCATGGCCACATGTAGAGACCAACTGCTGTAAAGAAGTATGGTCCTCCTTCAAATATACTATCTCTATCCTCCATGCTTGTGAACACCACTATGAAAAATCCTTTGGATCCAAGATGTATATTTATCTCCCCCTTCGGTTTCTAGTTGTATCTTATCCATGTGTACAACGCCTTCTCCAATGGCCATATTCCCATAAACTTGCATATGATGGCATAGTTTGTCATGTGATACCTATGCTCTTGCAGAGGTGGATCATTCAAAACTACCTGCGGTTTAGTATAGGTTTTGAGTTTACAGGCCCCCGCCTTGGTTCTAGTCCCTGTCCCCTGACCTCTGTTTGCCGCTTTCTCCTCCTGTCACTCTTCCTCATGAGTCCTCGACTCTGCATGGGTTTTGTTGCCTTCTACCCGTTGCACTTTAGTGTTTTTTGTCTTGATCTCCAATAAGTTTGGATGCTTATTCTTGTACCCTACTCTTCCTCTATTTAAGACTACATTACTGTAGGAGGGAGTGGAACTTCCTCCTCCCTGCACCTCCATGGTTGCCTGTTACCCTCTGTCACTTTCTCTGTCAAACCCTAGAACTTCTCCTCAGCGACTCCGAGTTTCTTCTTTTCATTTCCTTGAGTATGAAGTCTATTGTTCATGTGGCATTTGGTAATAAATTTTGTTGTTGATTTGGATAACATAATTAATGTGTTGTTGAGCTAAGAGGAAATTGCAAAGATCAGAAGGAAATTATAAGGGTGAAAATATATTTTTGTAGATTAACTTAAAGCTTGCAGATCTAGTGTGAAAATGTTATGAAAGGGAGGTTCACTAAGATTTGGGGGTTGATGCCTTTATTAGTTCGGTGCTTGAAAATAGATTTTGGTGGTTGGTGCCTCCAATAGCTTGGTACTTGCAAATTGATTAAGGAGGTGGGTACCTCCATCAGGTTGAAGCCTACAATAATTTGGTGTTTGCAAATCTCTAAGGTTGGTGTCTCAATTAGGTTGGAGCCTAAAAAAATTTAGTGCTTGCATATTTTAGGGGATCAATTCTCATTATAGTTGGTGTGAGTAAATTATTGTAATAAATAATTGAAGAATTATATAAGAAGAGTCATGGTTTTCTCCTGCAAGGGTTTCCACATATCTAGTGTCCTTGTGTATTCATGTGATGATTGATTCTATTGATGTATTGTTATGTTTTTTGTTATGACCAGAATTATTTAATTTGATTGAATTGGGCATTACATTGATTCACCCCCTGCAACCCCACCACCCCCCCCCCCACCCCTCTCAGTCTAACCATAATTCCAACAACGAGTATTAGAGCAGACTCCTTCAGGTTTAGTCTAACAATTGGAAGGTAAATCCAAGGACTTATGGCTAATAGAAGGAAGAATAAGAAGAATCCATATTAAAGGAGGAAAAATTACATCAAAGCTCATGATTGTAAAAACATTATATTAGATGAAGAAGAAGTGGAATCTATCTCAAGAGGATTTACAAAAGACAAAGGATATACCAAGGAAGACACTTTCTTTTTAACTATGGATGTAGAATACAATAAAAAAAAATTAATCATATGTAGTACAATCCACCCCAGAAAGCATATCAAAAGTAGCCATGGATAGCCAAGATTGCCTTACCCCAGATGGAGTACCATTCTTGAATGGATCAAACTATGAAACATGGAAGGTAAGAATAGAGTTTCATTTTATGGCACTTGACTTGGATGTATGCTTGGTTGTAGAAGATGGAAAGAAAAATATGCATACTACAAAAGCCAAGATGGTTATTTTGAGTGGACTATCAAGTTCAAACTCTGATAAAGTGAGACATCGTAAGACTAGAAAGAAATGCTGGATACATGGCAATGTATATATGAAGAAGGAAATCAAAAGGCACCAATGAGGATTGAAGACCATGGATGCTTAAGTAAAGAATTAAATCATGAAGAAGAATCCCTTGTCATAAATTTTCAAGTTGTTGATCATCAAAATAACAATACATATTTAGAAGACGAAGCTGGAGGTGAAAAATATGTTAAGGAGATGCAATATATCAGTTAGTTGCTATTTTGTTGTAACTGTAAAGAAACATGCCATCTTGCTTTTAATGTTCAAATGCAAGTTCAGAAAATGATAGTGATAAAAGAGAACTTGAAGTTGAGAGAGCATCCCCTGAGAAAAATAGGATAAGTCTTTATTCATTAGAAGATGATTATTCATCTGAAGAATATAATAGATGTACCTCTATTAGAGGTGAAGGATGACTTCTACTCATATCCATGAAAGAGACATTGGATTCAAAGTAAGAAGAAGATCTTGATGAAGAGATATCTTTTACAAGAAAATTTATCTCTTTTCTATAGGGGATTGAAAAGATTACAACAATAAATTAGACACAAAAGGAATTGTTGCAGGATTATGAGAAGAATGATCAATCTTTTGAAGAATTACATAAAACTATTGCTATTCTAAAGAATTAGCAAGAAAAAGTCAAAATAATGATTGAAGTGACGAAAAACCAATTGAATGTACGAGAACTTATTTATGGGAAACTAGAAGCTGAGTTTGTTTCACTAAGAAATGATCTAGAAAAAGCTAATACTCAACTAATGAAGTATGAAAGGAAAGAGTAGAAGGAACTCTTGGAAGATAGGGATCATGATATTCTAAAAACTCAACTAGAAAAATACAAAAGGATTGAGGATGCCTTGGTAAATTAGCTTAAATAAAGGTTGCAGGAATATGGAAAACTAGAAGGGGAAGTTGTCTCTACAAAGAAATAATTAGAGGAAGCAAATCATAACTTGAAGTTAGTCAAAGGAACTAAAATTGTGGACACAATTCTCAACAAGTAGAGATCTCTCTTCATCGAAAGAGGCCTCAATCATAAGGAAGATCGTAAAGCATCCAAATATGAATTATGCTCAAGGACACCAAATGGGGAATAACTCAAGAGCTATGCCAATACATTCATAGGTTCTAGTAGAAATACAATTGAAGACATCATTCAAGAAAAGGACTAACATGAGCATGTGCATATCAATAACACAAGAAATATTAAAAGAGGAGTAAAGAATCAACAAGATTCTCAAAAAGCCAGCTAGAGTAAGGGAAGAAACCACAATAAGTCTGAAAGAACTACTGCATCAAGAAGTCATTATAATCCTCTCATGGGATCTACAAGCAGTAGTGGAATAGAATAAAAGGATCATAAAAGAGAAGAATCCTTATAAAGTCGAAACAACATGAGGAGAAATGTTTCATCAAGACAAAATCTCTTCGTCCATGTATCAAAATCTATTTTTTGATCATTGTTTCCATGTACAAGATTTGGACATAAAGCAAGGGATTAGAAGACCTATGCCAAGAAGTATTATGTCATAGATAGTGGCTATTGTTAGACTTCAAGGAACAAATATATATGCAATCAAATCAAAATTTATAACAACAAACAATATGAACCATTTTTTCCATTATTCAAGTTCAACACATAATGCTACAAATGTCACAATATTGGGCATATAACTTGTGACTACAGGATTAACATGAGATGTTTTTTTAAACAAACCAAGCAATAAGTTTTATCTATTGATACAAGAAATACCACCAAGGTATGGAGAAGGAAACAATAATAACCAAAGATAGATCTGACCACTCAAACCTAATCTATTGGTGAAGGCTTCTTCAAGTATATGCAAGTTTGGGACGAGATGAAACTTGAAGAAGCAGATATGAAGGATTGAGTTCTCTGAAACAGGTAATAATATCGCAAATAGAAACAAAAAGTTGAACAGTGAGAAGAAATTTGAAGCAAGATAAATGTAGGTAAAGAAAGGATTAAAGGGAACCTAGGCATAGGGGAAGTAGTCCTCATAAAACAACGTAGAAGGGAATTGTACATGCAAAAACATTTGACCACAACTTTGATAGGGGGAGCTAAGATACAGATGAAATTGATCAAACAAAAGGTAAGAAGAAACACTAGCTCAAGGAGTATCAATTCATACCAAATCCCATACACAGGGTGGAGTATGGTTGCAACAAACATAGTATTCAAAAGGGGAGGCATGTCCACATAGGAAGCATATTCACAAGTACAAGTAGCTTGAAAAGAATAATTGAGTAGTGAACTGATATTGGATCGAAGATGAGTAGTTATTGAATGATTTATCATTTGCAATGAGCCTCTATTTGATTGATGTCGGGGGGGAGCATACATTGAATAACAACATGAGAGAGAAATAAGCCATTGGTCCAACAACTTGATAGGGGGATTTAAGCCCATTTCCATCAATGACCGTCGATGTATGGTGGTGTTCCCATCAATGAAAAAGGGGGAGATTATTGGCTAAAGTGTTGTCATTGATGACAAATGATGTCATTGATGTTAAAGGAAGTATGGAATCTTGAGGTTACTTTGGCGATTGAGTATTGCTAAGGTTATGTTGCATATTTATCTTGATCAAAAGAGCATGTAGTTTATGGTTGGACAATCTTCTCAAAGACTTTTCCAACGATATATGGAACTTGGTATAACTCCTAAGGGATAAGGATTTATCATGCTTTGAAGTTTCAATAGGGTTCCAAGGTTCATGTTATAACATGGGTCCTTCCCCATCGAATCAACACCAAACTATAGAACAAAGCTTAGGAGGAAGAGTGATGGGTGGTAGGTGGTAGAGTGTTCATCGGTCCCAACCCCTGACCACAAGGAGCTATGCTAAAGCACTTAGTCACTTATCGAACCATCAGGTCCTGTGAATGCAAAAAAAAGAGTAAGGACAACAAGCGTTGAGTGGCAAGAGATAGGGCAGAGAACCACCAATCAAAACCCCTGGTCATAGGGTGCTCTACTTAAGCACCAATGTGATTATTATCCCACTAAGAAAAAACTAAACTACAGTCAACACTGCAATGAACAATGAGTGGTGGTCAACACACGTGAAGGACAAGTGGTAGGAGAATGATGTGGCTTAGTAAGGAGATGATATGTGGCAGTAGTGTGGCACGACAGGTAGTAGTGATGATGACGTGATGTAATTTAACTAGTTGACATGGATTGACACATGTTAGACTATGATGTGGATGTAATGTGGAAAAACCTTGGGATTTTCACCAAGGACTGGTTTTGCAAAGGTTTTCATTGTTAATACTTTTGGATGTATTTCGTATTTTTATGAAGGTGGGCCATGAGCTACTGCCCATCGCCCACCACGCATTGGCATGAGAATGAGCATCAGAGACTCCACCAGTGACGAGCAATGGGCAGTCTCATCTGCTGACGAAAATGAGGAATGGTAATATCTCCATCTATTTAAAATGCATTCCAATATTGGGATCTCAGGGGAATCATATGGAGCTAGAGACTAAAGACTCAGTAGTAAGTGGTGAACTGTGGGGCACTAGTCACAACTGTCGGTCGTGAAGGGACGAGCAAGTGCCAAAGGGCCTATCAGCCACTGCCCATTGCCTAATGGTCATGGCAACAAACATCATAAACCATGACAAGCAGTGGAGTGGTGAGCAAGTTTTCACTTGTGGTCATGTTCAAGGTCTCCTAAAGTACCACTCATGTAATTTTGTTATCTTTAATTAAATTACTTGATTTTGCCATCTTTAAGTAAATCATATTTTAAGTACAGTTGCAATTTGTCTCACATTTTAAGCAGTGTTAAAGTTGCATTTTTCTTTGTGTTTGAGTGAGAATTTAAATTATATTTTAAGTATACAAATTAAATTGTATTTATGTTGTTAGATATTTTGAAGAGAACTGTGTAATGGATTTTTTTATTCGGCCAAAGTTTCAGATGGTTACTCCATCCATCATCATGGACCAAAGAGCTTTGTGAGTAAAAGAGTGCTGAAAAGCCTTTTTATAGGAGAAAAGGAACTAGTATCTGTTAGGAGAAAGATCAAAGTTGA